>VZRR01007554.1:20098-211201 GCA_013398015.1 Oreocharis arfaki
GGCTGGCGTCTGGGATGGGCTGGGGGTCGGTTCGGGTGGGCTCGACTCGTCTCAGCCCGGTTCGGCCCCGTTCAGCTGAGCTGGGCTTGGCTCGATGCGGTCCCATTCAACTGAGCTGGGCTTGGCTCGATTCGGTCCCATTCAGCTGAGCTGGGTTTGGCTCCCGTTCAGCTGGTCTCGGCCCAGTCGGCCGGTCCCCCCGGGGTAAGAACGCCCGGCCCGGGATGCCCTTGCAGCCGGGGTGCCCCCGCCAGCCCCGGGGACCGCTTGCCCTTCCCCGGGGCAGGTGCGGGCGAGCCTCGGGACACGCTCAGCCCCGGCGCTCCTCGCTCCGACCCGGGCGCGCTGAGGGAGCCCTGGGCCGCTCTCCCGGCGGGCTGCGGGAGGAGCGGTGTCCCGAGCGCTGCTCCGCCGCCTGGGTAGCTGGGCAGAGACGCGAGGGGTCGAGTGAGTCGCGTTGCCGCTCCCGCAGGGTCTGTCTCAGCCAGGTACCACCTGGCAGGCGGCCCCAGTGGCCTTGCCTGAGGGTCAGGCAGCCCCGCCTATGCGAGGGGACTCTGCCGGTCACCGGCGGGGACACGGGCATCAAAGTGTGTCCCTCAGTGCCTCTGCCTTGGGCGCAGCTGCGCCACGCTGGTACGGTCCTTGGCTGCTGCTAATGGAGAGAGCTGACAGCCTGATGGTAACAGAAATAAAGTTTGGTGGCTGCTGTAATCCTCTGGATAGGGAAGCAAAGACCACTGCACAAGCCAAAAGCTTGTGCTTGAGAATAAGACCCAGAAAAGGCATCTGGGAACAGAGAGTAAAACCCACCTCTGCTCACCGCAGCCACTGCTGAGGCTGGACCAGGCAGTGAAACAGCTCGGATGAGGAGAGTCAGCCTAGATGAAATGCTCCATGCTTCAGGCTGGTTGAGCTAATGCAGGAACCGGGGTCTCAGAGCTGTGTGTTTGTTACCTGAGCACACCTTATTTTGGAGCAGAGACAAATTTGGTGCTTTGCACTGTGTGCTGCTAGCTGTGGTCCCCAGGTGTAGCTGGGTATGGCCACAGGCTAACGGGAATTCTGTCCAAAGCCTTGGCAGCATCAGGATAATCATCTCTTTTGTGAGAGATGTGTCTGTGGCTTTGGTGAAACTCTCTGCTCCCGCTGGAGCATATTCTGCTGGAATATGCTCGTTGCTCCGGCGTGTGCGCCAGCAGGCAGTGCTGGAAGGCTGCACGGGAAGTCTGCTCGGGAAATCTGAAAGAGTTAAGAGCTAAAATGTCAGCTCTGGTATACCCCAGCTCCGGCTGAGCCAGCACCCGCGGAGGAGCAGCCAGGAGCTCTGGGACAGATCTGTAATAAAACATCGCCTTTAGTCTTGTGCTAGAACAAATCCTTCTCCATGTCCTGCCTGCCCCGGCTGAAAAGTACTTGGCCCTATTGGCCAGTGAGAGCAGGATGGCAAAACTATGTATGATGGACCATCATACCATCGTTCCCAGCTCAGCTCTGGTTTCAGGAAATCTGTCTTTATATCAGCATCAAATGCAGTAAAATTGCTTTATTTGGGCAATCTGAGGCATGTTGTCCACCAGTGATGGTTTTAATGGAAACTTAATTCTTTCTTCCAGCAGTAGAGCTGTAATTAAGTTACAGAGAGTGCATGATTGATGCTTTGAAATGGGTGAAGGAATCTGTTTCTTCAGGGTTATGTTCTCCTTCACCATGTGGGATGGAGCACTTTGGATTGCAAATCTCACGGGCTGTGTAATTTGTATTTACATACGGAGAGGCTAGAGTCGTGTTGGGACCTCATGTAACAGGTTTTATGGCAGAATAGTTTGTCTAGCATCCATCAGATTTTACATCAAGAATTCAGAAAAGGGAAATTTATCACCATGTTGTCCAGAGCGTTATTTGGGGAGGAATTCACTTCGCTGGTGTGGGAAGGATTCTCATCCCTGGTTTTGCCTGTGCTTGTTGAACAGTCTCGTGCTGTGGCGGAGCTGGGTTTAGAGAACAAGATCTGCAACATCTGCTCACACAGAACGATGGCTAAAGATGCAATTTGACAAATCCAGCTAACGGAATTGGGCTCCTTCAGCCCTTAGATGGAGATCTGAGTATTGCTTTTTACTGCACTGCTATTTTGGTTTAACCTCTAGAGATGATGTCTGTTCTTGGAAGAGACGGATAAAGAGACTCTTAGTAGGGCTAAATGCGTTTTTCTCACCTCCGTCGGTGAAAGAAATGAGCTAATGTCCTGGTGACAGGAAGACATCTTTGGGGGAGGATGGGGAGGGGGGAAGAGGAAGACAAACCTGAAATCTTAAATGGCTTTTGATTGCCATGAAGTACTCAAGCAGACAATTGCTGGGATTACTACATTGACAAAGCATCCTGGTGAGCTGAATCGCTGGCACAACCAGTGAAATGGGAAGCTGCTAGCAAGGCATTCCCGGGGTGGCAGCGTGTGCAGAGCCTTGATACCACGCTGAAAGGAATTAGGGATTCAGAGGCTGAATACCTCCAAATTGCTGTGGCTCAAAGGCCATTTACAGACACAGCTAAAAGGGACCGGAGCGGAAAGCATTTGCTGATCCTGGCTGCTGTGAATCCAGATAGGGTCTAACAAGAGGGGAAGCAATCCACTTCCTGAACATCAATCATGAGCGAAATGACCACTGCAAGGCAAAACAGGCCTGCTGGATTTTCGGGAGCCGCCGGTTCTTTGTAACAGTCGTGCTTTTGTAGTCCATGAGGCAGAGAATAAGCTTTAGATCCACAGGTTTTTGGAGGGCAGATTTGCAGCCTCAGCACTTATTGCATCTGACAGCCAGGTTAGCAGAGCTTCCCTTCCAGGAGGCCGGTGAAGTGCAGCAGCAGGAACCACGGTGTCACTTAAAAGGACAAGGAATAGTCAGGAAAAGAGCTGGGCAGGAAGGAGTTAAAGGGATGGCTGGGGTTCAGGGAAAGTGCAACAATATGTGCTAGTGGTTTTGCAGTTGAGGGGAGTTGTCCTAGAAGAGCTGCAGGAAGGAGAGGATGGGAAGAAGCAGTCTCCCAGAAGATTTAGGACTGCTGTCTCAGGAACAGAAATATCAGGCAGTTAACCTTTTTTTTTTTTTTTTTTTTTTTTTCCTGTTTGCGTAGCAACTAGATTTCCTGGGAAACGTGTCAGGAGAGTGGTGTGAATGCAGTTAATGGCGAGATGTCAGCGGCTGGCCTTTGGCAGCATCTCTTCAGGAACACAGCCGCAGCACTTCTCGGTTTGGGACAGTCCCTGGGGCACCGTCAGGTGCCACGAGGACTGTGAGTGATGCCGGGGGCTGGTGCTAAGCCATCCCTGTCCTGCGGCTGAAGGATGCCCCTCGGCGGCTCCATTTCGAGCGTGCTGACTCTGTTGGTGGTGGCTTACGGGAAGCTGTGGGCACTGGAATCCGAGTACCTGAATGCTCGGAAGAGCTTAAGTGAAAGGCAGCCAGAAGGATTTGGGGTGTAAGGGAGTTTGTGCTATCTATCTAAGCCTGCATTTAGACGTTGTTGTGCTGCTCTTAAATTCAGAGTGTAGATCTGAATCTGGTGGGTGGTTTGATGTGTTCTGGTTGCTGGTGAGGGGATGTGATGGATTGTGGAGCTTCTGCCTCTTGGGAGGGGTCCCTGTGAAGTGACTTTAAATGTCATCCCAACACAATACATGTTCTGCTTCATGTATGAATCGTACCCCAGTATTGCAGTAGTGAGAACTCAGTGTCCTGCTCAGGTACCCTCCACCAGAAACATGATGTACTTGGGATTTCTGACCAGTAACCTGAAATTTGTGAGAATGTTTAAGGAACAGTATGAAAGAAACACAGTGAGACCAGCTGTCATTGATACAGGGGAGATAAGTAAAACAAAGTCACCTACACCCCCCAAAAGAACCGTATCGCACAAACCTCTGAGACACTTGGGCTTTGATCTTAGCCTGACCCACTGTCAGTGTTCCTGTGGGTGGTGGATCCATTTCTGTCCCTCTGTCCACAAGGAAGGTGGATGGATATGCATGAACAGAGAACTGGCATCACTTAAAATTGGAGGAATTTTGCTCAAAGAGCTGTGGAAGCTGCTTGGGTTCTCCATTAAAGCTATCCTGCAAAAACTTGAAAGAACTTTTCCTCAAAATCCGAATTCTGTAATGCAGATCTTAATGACAAAGATCTGGAAATTTAAAACCCCCATTTTTTTCGGTGACCTCTCATGTTGGTCATCTGCAGTACCTTGTGCAGGAGCAGCTTGCTGGTTTCCATGCTCAGTTCTCCTGCCTAAGCTGTGGTTCATTGCTTCCCCTGTACCAAGTGTTATTGGAAGAATAGGACCTTGAAGAACAGTATGCAAAACTAGCCCTAATTCAACATGGAATTCAGCTGCATTCAAGACATCAGTCTTTTATGTCTGTTGTCTTGCTGAGTTCTTCACAAATTATGATTTTCTTCAGCATAATTATACAAGATGACTACTTCTCAAAACTTTAAATGATTTCTCTGATCTCCTCTAAGGGAACTTCCTGAGCTGCAGACAAAAACCAATATATTTTTTGTCACAGTCTTCAGCTTGGGTCTCTACAAAGGGAGCACTGTCTACGTAACGCCACTGACTCTGCTTCTGCCGAGTCTGCAGAGCTGATAACAAAGCAAGATAATACAAATAAATAATAAATACTGGAAACTGAAGATAAAACATTCCAGATCTGTGCTGCTCCTGCTACAAGCTGTGCTTTTTAAGCTTCTTTTTAAACAAAGAATTTACTTATGACAACATTTCATGACTACAGTTGTGGTCACTTTTTAGAAAATACTGGGGTTTTTTAGCACTCTCGGTGCGTACAAGGTTTTCTGTATTTCATGAGTGCCTGGGAACCAGCTGGGATAAAATCTTTTCACCCAGTTTGCTTGTGACTTGCATAGCCTAGGGTACATGTAGGATATCCAGTGTGCGAAACTGGGTGAGGGAGGGATGGTAAAATTGGTTTGATGGCCACCAAAACTGGAGCCTTATTGGACTCATGTCCTCTGCTACGAGCTTTTTTTCTGAGGAAGCATTACTCGTTTTGTTTGTGTTTGTTTAATTTTCACTTTGATTTCCTTTTCAACACAACCTTCTGGTTTGTGGAGTTCTGTGCCCTGTGCACTGAGAGAAACCAGGTCACACAGCATCGTGCAGGTTTCTTACCTCCTGGGGACGGTAATAGAGAGCCTTGCTGTCCTGATTCATGCACATCCTTCTACTTAAGCAGCAGATTCAGATTACATGGAGGAGATAAGGTTGGGATCTGTCAGGGTTTTTAAATGACCAGTTCAGTACAGTATCGGTTGTATTCACAAGCTGATATTTCTGGACAGAGTCAAAATGGCTTTGACTGAGGCCATCAGTGATCGATCACTGCAGCCCAGGTGGTCTCTTCAGGTGCAGAGACAGGAGTCTGGTGGCAGAAATGTGTCAATGTGTCCTTTAAACAGCTGAGGGTGACAGGGCAATGGGGAGGAAGGAGGGTGTCGAGTTTCAATAAAAATACTTTTCTTTGGTTTTTTTTTTTTAATTGAACATGCAGTTCTTTTGCAGGTACAACCTGCAGGTTTTGTGTTGGAGAAACCTTGACCAGGAAAGCAGTGTCAGCTAGTGGAAGGGGGTGTTGGTGGGGCCACAGAGGTGAGGAGGTGTTGAGACAAGAGCTCTGTGCTCAGGAGCTGAAGGGTCAGGTTGCTGCCTATAACCTGAGAGCAGACAGGTTAAACTACAGTGGAGGTGGGAGGACTGGAAAGAAATGTAGTTTTCACATACTGAACTACAGAATTGCTCATGATTGAGACAGGTCTGATTATTTGCAACATTGGATAAAAAAGTTAAAAGCGACTTTGATCAGAATTCATCCCTGCGTTTATCAGTCCTTAGTTCTCCTGATAACTGGGGTCAGAAAAACGTACTTAGAGTTCATCTCGCCGTCTGTGGTTTGGTTTCTTTGGCCGAGTGCAACTACTTGTTTCCTGAGCAAACTGTTGTCCCAGAAAGGGCCACAGCGAGCTGCGGCTTTGACGTGAGGAGCAGCCCGTGGTGACTCCTTTGTCTCAGCCTCTGCCCGAGCCGTGCTCGTGCTGACACAGACACTCAGGCTGTTTTTCCATGTGGGGGTGTTTCGTCCCTTTGGGTTCAAACAATCGCTCAAAGCCACGGTCACAAATAACACGTTGAGTTGTCTCATCCTAGAAATTGTGTTGTGGCAGGAGATGAACAAAGGCTCAGTCAAGCTGTGCTGGTGCATGGTCGATGTGGTTGACATGAGATCCCAAGGCTGCAGTAACGTTGTGGTGCTGACCCAGGTCACACACGGGTCCTTGGGATGTGGATGTTGTTAGGGCACGGTCCCCATTGTGCTCCTCACATATGCAGGAATGTCTGTGTTTTAATGTGAAACCTAAATATGGCCCATATGGAAAGATGGGCTCAAACTGGCTTTGGGATGAGGGGTTTAGTGCAGTAAGAGGAGTGAGAATCAAGCATGCCAGGGTTTATGGTTGTATGTTTTTATGTATGCATTTTGTTCCCTTTCTCTTGAATGGGAGCTCCTCTCTTGATAATACTTAGTAGGTCTTGAGGTGAGGGTACCTATTTGGAGAGCAGGGAGTAAATTTAAACTGGGAATCAACAGAAGGGGTTGATGACTTCCACAAAGGAGCTAAAGCTTGAAGTGATAGAAGACATCCTGTGTTGTCCATAGATTATAGTCATGATAAAGGCAGATCTTTCAGGATATGGAGAGCAAGTCTGAAAATTCACTGTTTGCTTTTGAATAAAAAAGTAAATAAACAGAAATTTCCATAAGACTTTAGCTAATAATTTCAGCTGGTGGTTGTCTGCAAAGTGTCCTGTATCCACCCAAAGCTGTGTCTCAGTGGATGAGCTGCATTTCTCAGTAACTCCTTCTGTCCTTCCTTTCTGTGAGACTAAGATTTAAATGCATTGAATACCTTTAGTGAAGAAAAGTCTTAGACTGGGAGTTGATGTGGAAAGAGCTGTGGATGATTTGTATGTGGAGTGTGGGTGTCAGAAAATAAACAGCGGAACTTCCTTGATAGTGAAAGTTCAGGATATGACCATGTCTCCTTTTAAAACAGGCACTTCTCAGTGCTTTAACAGGATATGATTTATAACCAGTAGTGTTGTGCATTAATTGCATCACTGATGATTGAAGGCCTCATCACCTCTGTTGTGAAGTCAATGGGAATGTTTCCATTTGCTTTACTCTGTGCTCTTCTGGGAAGCTGAGATCTAAACTTTTGCTGTGAAACACTACCCATGGCAGTAAGAAATCCAGAAGACAAAGCTTTTAAAGTAATTGGGTGATATTCATTACACACAGTGGAATTAGTGAGAAACTGTTAAGGTGTCAAAGTTGATGTTTAGGTAGTCTCATTAAATACCTCTGCATTTTCTGATGGAACTTAAGGAATAATTCTCCTGAAGTATTTTTACATTTAGCTAACTAGCTAGCTAGCTAATAACAATTAGCTAATTCTGGAGATTTCAAAATTCAGATGGTCTGTGCTGCCCAAAATCTGCTCAGGTTTTGGCAAGAAGCCTGTGCTGAGAGGCATCTGGTCAGAGTGACAGTGATGCATTGAGGGAATACTGTTTCCTTTACCTTTAGAGTGTTTTCACATCAGCATTAGGTTATATTCTGAGTATAGTTGCCAAATAAAACTATAAAATATTCTCCCTCCTATACAAAGAGGGACAAAACCTGTTGGTTTACCAACTAAAATATTTTTCTGTGAGCTTCTGTGAGGAATATGTGATCTCTGCTCTTTTCCCAGATAGAATCTCAGAAAGTGGTACTGCTAGCGTAAAATTAATAATTTTTAGGGCAAGGCTGTAGCAGTTACGTGACTGAAAATCCTCCCTGGAGGAGGTTGTGCTCTGCCTTGAGGAATCATCCTACAGCTCTTCCTGCGCTATCAGTGACCCGGTTTGCCCACACAGATGGGTTGGATTTGTCAGAGAGGAGCACGGAAGGTGTGGAGCAGATGTTGTCACTGTGCTGCTCTGCGCAGGAAAGGCTCCTCTTCTGTGCTGTTCCTCTCCACTAAAACCTGGAATGAAGTGTCTGGAGGTGCAGGTGTTGGTAGCACCGTGTTATTGTGGGAATTATGAGTTTTACAGGCATCTCGTAGAACTTTGCTGGTGTGGACAAAGCCACTTGAGGTTACTTCTGGTCCATGCTCTGTGCTTTGCTTCTCCGCACACCATCTGGAGAAGCTGCTGTTTGGTTGGTTTCCCAAGGGATGCCATTTCCTTAAAAGTTCATGTGAATTTACTCTCTGGAAGTCTGAGTGCACATTTGAGCTTTTGGGGAGGCTTAGAGAGAATGGAAGGTGGCTGTGATGCTGAATAACTTGCAGCGGAGCTTTGGAAGCAGTAAATTCAGTTGTATGTGAATTGTTGGCCTGTATTGGCTCACCTCTGTATTTTGGTGACCAATAGCTGTTAGTCCAAAACTGAGTGTGCTTAAGAAATCCTGCTTGCCGCTAGTGAACTGCTACTATTGAATTATTTTTCTAACATATGGAGGTTCAGAAATGATACTCAGATGCTTGTCATATCAGAATTTTGTGTGTGTTGTACCAATTGCTGCGTGTGCCATGTGAATGTCCTCATTTGTGTGGTAAAAAATAACGTTTCAAGGCGTTCAAAAAAGAAAATTTGTAGAGCAGATGAGCCATAGTCTATGGTAGCACTCTCTGCCTGCCCTGGTTTCCATGTTTAATTATTCCTTCATGTCTTTTTCAATCTAGAACGTGGTCCAAAACCATTCCTGGCAAGGTCGAATTCTTCTCCAGCGAGGGTTCAGACACCTCTATCCCCATCCCCATCGTGCCGCTTCCAGGTGTAGATGACTCCTACCCACCCCAGAAGAAATCCTTCATGATGCTCAAGTACATGCATGACCACTACTTGGACAAATACGAATGGTTTATGAGGGCTGACGATGATGTTTACATCAAAGGGGACAAACTGGAGAACTTCCTCAGGAGCCTGAACAGCAGCGAGCCCCTCTTCCTGGGGCAGACCGGCCTCGGCACCACGGAGGAGATGGGGAAGCTGGCACTGGAACCGGGCGAGAACTTCTGCATGGGGGGGCCAGGAGTGATCATGAGCCGCGAGGTGCTGCGGAGGATGGTGCCCCACATCGGCGAGTGCCTGCGGGAGATGTACACCACGCACGAGGACGTGGAAGTGGGGAGATGCGTGCGGAGGTTCGCGGGGGTGCAGTGTGTCTGGTCCTACGAGGTAAGGACGAGGGCATGGGGAACGGGGAAGTGTCTTTAGAGGGAGGTAGAGGGGAGGGTTGCTGTTGCACACAGCAGTTCCCCCAGCCCTCACCTCCCTCTGCAGCTTGACTGTCCATCTGTGGGGTTTCTATGCTTTTCGTTTCCTGCAAGCGTCACCCTTGGAAAGACTTAGAAACATTTGGAAATGCGGCAGTAAGGAGGGAAATGGAGGAACATTCGTCATTCATAACAGATATGTTTGTTTAGACAGAAAGGGAATAAGCTTAAATCAAAATGGCCACGAGTGCCTGCAGTCCTGACTGTCCAAGCCTCTTTTATCTTCTTAACCGAGTACGTCATGGTGCCAGCATGGAAAATGGATGATACAATTACTGTGTTTCTTAGTGCTGTTGAAATGTGTGAGGCTGACAGATGTTTGCCCTGACAGTGACAGTTTTTCCCCAAACTGGAGATGTCTCATGGTGGCTGGCACTGTCACCTTGCATGCTGAGCTGCCTCCCAGCAGCCCAAATCCGTTGCTGCTCAGGGCACTCACTGGCAGCCCCGTCCTGCAAGCACCTGCTCAGCAGATCCTTGACGTCAGCAGAGACAAGGCACCACTCTTACACTGAAACTCGTGGTCTGCCCACACTGATGTGCCTGCAAATTCGGCATTTTGGGGGAAAGAAAACTAGAGAGCCTGCTTGTGGCAGAGTTTCCTGATGCTATTTGCTGGGAGCTGGCAGCTCCTCCCTGGGGCTGACGGGGCTTCTTCTGCCTGGGTGTGCTGGGCTCCTTGAAGTGAGTCCTGGGTGTTTACAGACTGCCTGGTTGAAAACACCTGCTGGGCTTGGAGCTGCAGTTTCACTGGGGCAAATGCTGGTGGGTCTGCCTTAGAAATACAGGAGAAGTTGAAAGCAGAAGAGAGGTTGAACATTTTGTCTCTGTACACAAAAAGTTGCGACCTGACGCAACTACAGCTTTGTTGTTTTATGAGATGTGGTGAAGGGGGTTTTTTCTGCCTGTGTGACAGGAGCTGTGGTCACAGACAGTGACAGATACTGCTGCTGAGCCGCTCTTTCACTGGCAAAGACTTGCGTTTAACTTTTGACACTGAATTTCTGCCCCCAAAAGCTGTTGCTTTATTTCAGTTCACAGTTCAGCGATGGGAAGGCCTCTGAGGAAGGGGAAGGAGGTTTTTAGCTACCGTTATTAATTAATATCTTTTGTGCCTAGAGATTTTCTGGACTAACAGTGCTTCTCTGCGTTCCCTGCTTTCAGACCTGGAACTAGGTTATGTCTTACCAGCATTGTGGTTTAGCCATTCATAAAGAGTCAGTAACTTTTTCCACAGTTTTTAGCAGCATAAAATGTTTACTATAGACATACAGAGTTGAAATAACTTCTGCTGTGAATACCTGTAACCATCTGGCATTTGGTAAGTTACTGAAGGTCAGCATTTTGGTCCTACTGAAAGTGGCAAAGAGCTCCTAAATTCAATATAACCAAATGTTGGATTGAAATAGCTAATGATAGCACGCAACTGCACTGGGAATGCTGTCTTGACAGAAATAGATGGGGCTTTCTCACAATCAGTTTTGTTCGATCAGCTTCTGTTATTATCCCTAATTCTGGATTCTCCTAAGGGCCGTGAATTACTTGAAATTGGTTTGTAGGAAGTGTATAAACTGTAGGGTGTTTAGAAGTAACCCGTGAGTGTGAGGTGTTAAGGCTCAGCTGCTTGGGAGAGTAGGAAGAGTTTCAGTGATGAAAGCACACAGCTTCTGCAAGAAGTAAGTCCACTCTCATTTAGTTGTGGCGTTTCAATTTAAATACCTGTCATCTTTTTTGATCTGGTCCTCTCATTGCCCAGATGAAATGTGCTTGGTATTTTATTTCAGATAAAGCAATAGCTGTGTGAAATAACACAGCTGTCGCAACAGCTGTGATAGGAAGGCTTGGTGTAAAAGCGACATTTTCCGTGTCTTGTACGTTCATGAATGTCAAGTAACAGGCCACTGTAAGTGAGTTGCAAAATGTTGTGTTTCACTGTGCTTCTGATGGAGCAAAAAGTTTATATGTGCCTGCTCTGCTGGGGCACAGCCACCGCATCGTTCACAATTCCCGTCGGAAGAAAAGCTGTGACAGCACAAGGCTCAGCAAACACAGCAGTGTTGGCCTTAGAAATCCCAAACCTCAGACTTCTCCTTTGCAGCCTGCACTTCCTATTCTGAAGAGGCTCAAGTGGCAGCACAAACGAGGAGCTCAGGTCTCTGCAGTCACCCCCCAGCTCGCTGGTTTTCATTCTCAGCGTCTTGGGTGTGGAGTGCCCTGCTGGTCCTCACTGCGGGTGGCTTTTTCCCTGCACTGTTCTTGTGGTGGGCTCCCTGCCCAGAATCGTTTTACTCATCTCCATGACTGTCACTGCCCCCTTTCTCTGATTTTAGGATCCTACAATGTCTTTACTGTGCTGCTCATCTTCCCTGGCCCTGGCTCTGGTGGTGTGCCTGAATGCATCACCAGGCCCGGCTCTGTGTGGCTTTTCTGCTCGCAGCAGTCTGTCTCAAACCCCCTTTTTTCCCCCCTTCCTGTGTTTCTGTCGCTCCGCTGCTCTCCGCAGTGCCTCTCAGACCACTTCATTAGAGTGGCACCGGTTATTGCCCGTTTCAAGACTTGTAAGGATTTGTTCACACTCTTCCTGTCGTCAGGAGCTTTTCAGCAGACACAGTAGAGGAATTGACACCACCATTCTTTGGACTTCCTGTGTCATCTCATCCCAGAAAAGCAGCAGCAGCAGCATGTGCAAGGTTGAGGACAACTGCAGCTCTCTGGGCTCTGGGGAGCTTTGTCTGACCCACCTAGGCTGCTGCTTTGGGAGCAGTTTGCAGCCCACGATGGATTTTAAGCTCCTGTGACCAGGCTCGGAGCTGCTCCCTGATTTGACATAGGTTGAGTGAGTCACAGATGAGACATGGCTGTTAAATGTAAATTCTTTAGGGCAAGGATTATCATCATTGTAAAAACAAAACCCAGACTGTCGATGCTGTTTGACAAATAGCTGTAAAATTCAGCGCTCTGTAGGGTGGAGCAGCCAAAGCCAGAGAGTTTATGCTGCAAATGGTAAGAAAACAGTCATGAGAAGAATGGAGCTATGAAATCTCTGAAGCCTAGAGAAGGGAGCTTGAGAGTTTATGGAGAAATATAGAGTGTGGTCCTTCTTCCTGAAGAGAGCTAAAGGCTTGGAGTGAACTTGCTCAGAAGTGGTTCTGCATTTCTAGTGAATATTGGTACTTTAGACTTCTTGCACATTGCTGGGTGTTTTTCTTAGCAAAAGATTGCATACTTAAGTCTCCTTCCTTCTCCCCTTTCCTCTCACCAGTAGTTCTTCCAGTCCATCTTACCTGGATTGCAGGGACATGGAAGTTTTGTTTTCTCCTGCACTGCCATGTGGTGCCACACAGGGTCTTGGATTTCAGCCTGAGAACGTGGTCTGGTTTTGATGACAGGCTCTTTCATTTGTGATTTAAACCATCCCAAAGTATTGTTGATCTCAGTTTTATGTCTAATATTTCCTTTAAATGCACCTGAATTACAAAGTCACTGCTGTGTAGTTTGGTGTTGTTTCAGCCTTGTTTTGCAGCTGTTGCTGAGTATTGTTCTAATTTGTGGTTAATAGCTTCACAGCTTTAATTCAGACTCTTTGTAGCTGCAAGGAGTCAAGGCAGTGCTGATATATCCTATTGATTTCTTCAGTAATAAAACCCTTCTGACACACGCTGCTTTCAGGTAATACCAGTTCCTTCCTTGGTGTCCTACAGTGCAGTAGAAGCAGCTGGATCCAATGGAGCAGCCTTTCCTACCTCTAACTGGTATAAATGACCGGTTTTGTGTGTTTTATTGAGGTTGTGGGAGAAATTAGGTGGGGTGCAGCAAGTGTGTCTGTGCGGAGAAGGCAGTGCTTTCCTCCAAACTGTAACAAGGACTCTAAAATGTCCTGAAAGGAGACAGAATTTTTTACAATATACATGGAAAAGAAGGTGTGACAAAGGCAGCAATCACATCAGGAAACGTGAGCAGCAAGGAAGAGCAGGTCCAACCTTTCGGGTACTGGTGAGGGGAAAAAGTAGGGCAGTGGTGATTAGGGATAGCGGGGGGCTTCTGGGAGAAGGGGGGTTTGGATTAACATTTTGTGTGGTCTTTCATCTGGAGTAATTGAAGATAATTGCTACTCTGAAATTCACTGAAGTTAAGAAAGCCCTTAAAGTGCACATTATATCTGCCAAGTACGCCGGCAGTGCCAGAACGTACCATTTCTGGGATGGATGTTCCCATGAGCAAAACTGAAGTTTATGGCTTTCTCTAAGACATTCAGAAGGAAAAAAAAAATTATAGTCCTGCAGTGATTGATCAGATCTGAAAGACTGGAAAGAGGTGCTGCTGTTAATGGCTAACCTCCAGTTCCTTTGCTTTATCCTCTGTGAAAACCTGTCATTAACAAAAAGGAGATTGATCCTGTTGTGGCTGGGTGATGAGTGACACCCAGCACACAGCGTGTTCTCAGAGCAGGGCAGGATGGGGTCTGTGAGGAGGTGCTGGGGCAGGGTGTTCTGGAGCACTTCTGTTCTCTGCAGACACTGGGGCCAGTGGGGTTGGACTGTGGTGTTTGGTTGTTCTTGCTCCGTGAACCTCTCCTTGGACTCCTAGCCAGCAAATGAAAGATTTTACTTGTCCTTGTGTTGGGAGCATCCAGCAACACTTTTGAAATCAGACATTATTATATGTGTGTATTGTCCTGGCTTCAAAGCTTGGGCTTTTTCTGAAGTCAGAGCAAGGGAACTTGGCAATCCCTGACAACACGGACACCTTATCTCACCCTGCGTGCAGCCCACTGCATCTCCTAATTTCAGGAAACCTGTGATGTGAATTGTGTGTGTGAGAGGGGAAGGATACAGGCATGCCCAGAGTTTTAGGGTGGGTGTTTATAGACTATCTTTCCTCCAGCACAAAATTTTATCTTTGGAACATCTCAGAGATGTCTTTTTGGCTTCAGGTTAAGATGTAAGTGGGTGGCCATGCATTCTGGGGATGGATGGAGATTGAGCTCCCTGAAGGTAATGAGGAATGGCATTTTGTCAAAGGACAGACAGGTAAGACTAGAGAAGAGCATTATCTGGGCAGGGGAGGTGATGCATGGGGCTCAGGGTGAGACTGAAATACATGGCTGATGTGACAGGGAGTCTGTGACTACAGTGGGGGAGGCAACGTGACCGCTTTAGTCTAATTTTAGTGTGTGCTGAGGAAGAGGGCAGAGAGGTCAAAGGAGAGAGTAAAGGCTGCAGACTGGGTTTATGAAACCAAGGTTTAGGGTTTAGGAGGGTTTGGAATGGGAGACAGGTCTCAGGTCTGCAGCCAGGTCCTGACCTGGCTCTTTCACTTCAGAAAATAACTGAGTATTTGAGAACTAGACATTCCAAAGAGGGAGAACTTGACATTACTGAGTAATTTCTTACTGACTTCTAAATGCGGTTTGGTCAAGGTTTATTCTGTGTTTTAGAAATGAAGAACAAGTGTTGTAACAAAACTTGAGTGGATCCCACTCACTTTCTGCAGAATGTTTACAGAGAGGAGGGCTGGGGGTTTCGTGCTGACACAGAGAGGCCTTTCCAGGCTGTAGAGCCTGTTTGGGACTGACCTAGTTTTTGTGAGCACATGGTTAATCTGTCCTTAGTTAGCTGGATGACTCGACCTAATGCCTAAGCTGAGGGTTGCTGAAATGAGGACTTTGATGGTGTCATGCAGACTCTTAGGAAACTTCAGCTGTGAATCCAGCAAACAGAAGTATTGCTTTCCCCCCATTATTGCTGTCTTGAAGTGCAGTGCTTTTGTTATAAATTAGGATCTGTGCAGCCTGTTGAGTTGAGGGAGATATCGGGATTAGTTGTTATCTTGAGGACAAGTCAGGAAAGGCTGATTGTTCATAGCATGACAGGACAAAGAACTCCAATGAAATAGCTCATCATTCCAGTTTCTTAATTAAGGCAATCAGAAGATAGTTGAGGATTTGAGTTTATCCTGTGAACAGCAGTGGAGATAGGCAGAGGGAGGTGAGTCTGAGACTAGAAGCTTTCAGTTGTATATTTTTCTTTTGAACTGATGGGAAAGCCATCCTGCTTTTGCAGGATAAGGTCTTGCTTTACAGCTTGCTGGAGCTGTGAGACTCTGGTACTTGTGCTGTGATCAGAGCTACAGTGCCTCTTGTAGGGGAATCCCACCTGACTGGAGACCTTGGAAGGACACTGTTAAACTCCAAATCTAATCAATGTCAAACCCAGTAATATCTTTGTAGTCAGTTATCTCCTGTGGGTCAATGATACCTGACCAAACTTTGAGCTGGCAAGTTTCCTTTTCCATTTTCCTTAGTGCTTATTTCTGTGTATAAGAGATGAAGGTGAGGGAATAAACCATTTAATGGATACCTCTGTATAAGACCAGGATCTCTGTAAGTGTGCAGTGTGACTAGACACTGATAAAAATAGATTAAAAATTTGTCTTTCTTGACTGAAGGGGACATAAAATATTGCCAGCTGGGGCTCTCAGTATGGAAGTTTTTAGCTGATCTCCATGTAGAGAGTAACTGTGACCTGGATGCTTGGGGGAGGGAGGGTTAATTGTGTTAATTTGGAGAGAATATTTGCATTTCTCCCCTCAATCTATTAAAGCCAAGTTCTGTGAGCAGCTTGAAGCACCAGCAGCATGGAGGTGTCAGAGCCTGTGAGCACAGAAGAGAAAAGGTAGACTTGTTTGGTGGTGGGAAATAGAAATGAAGTGTTGATGTGGGGAAGGGGCTTAATATAAACTTAGCTGAGGTCACCAACAGGAGGGTAGGAACACACAGCTCAAATGTGTTACCAGTGCTACCCGCATCATACTTGGAGTGTGGTGTTTTGAGAAATACTTGATTTTTTAAATAAAAACAATTGAATTATTACAGAGGAGAAACAAAACTTGAATTTTGTAAATGGATGGGTGTGATGGGTCTTGGTGTAATACCTATTTGTTACTTTAAAAAAAAATCAACAACCACCAAATTTAGTGTTAAAGATAATTTTCTTCTGAAACTTTCAATGAATGAACACAGATAATTATCCAGAGTTGTTCTAGACAGTGGTTGTAGCCACAGTGGTGTGTAGCACTACCCTGCTATGAAGGGTTTTCTTAATGCTTTGGGAGAGAGTATTTCCTAGCAGGCTGTGTGGTGAGACACTTCCCTTGCTCCCTGGGCTGACAGTGTAGCAGGGCAGTGTGTGAGAATGCATTTGTGAACTTTACAAGCACATTTTCCCCAGTTCACACTGTTTGCAGTCACTGGTCTGCTGCCTGTGCTGGGAGAGGTCCTGAAAAGAGCTGTTAATGCCAGCTGACTCCTCACCCTAGCCAAGAACTCCCAGTTCATCTTTTGCTTCTCTGAAATTCAGTGTCCTTGATGAACTCTATGGTCTCCCAGTGCTGACAAGGCAGAAAGTGGCATTTGGTACTGCTTTTTTCATAGTTTACATCTGTAATTACGAATGAGAACTGCATATCCTGAGTCTCCCTGTGTGCTGTCCCCCAGTGTACCTCATATGTGAAGAAAGAGATTGGCTTTTTGGTTGTGGGGGAGAACCACGGGCCCGTGGATGGGCAGGGAAGATGCAAGATGACAACCTGCAGCAGTTTAACCCTGCTCTGGCTGTGTCTGGTGGCCCTAGGGATGGGGGGAGTCTGTAATCTGACTGCACAGAGGATTAATTGCCCTGCATTGGTCTAACCTCATTTCCTGCAGACACCTCCCAGCTCCAGAGCTGCTGTTTTGTATTCTAAACCCATCTGATTTGAAGCAGGGAACTCGATTCTGCTTTGCTGGACTGTTACACCGTCTTAATTGATCTTTAAAATGCTTAAAACATTTTCTCACTAATTTCCTGTGTTAAAAGCTTATCTGGACTCCTGGTGGTGTGAACTTTTCACGATTATCAGCTGGAGACCTCTTAAAATCTTGCCAGAAGTCCCGATTGCCTGAAGGGTGGGGATTATCTTCCTGCATGCCTAGACCAAAATGACCTTTATGTGTCACAAAGAAGTTGGGAACTTAATTGGAAAAGTTTGGGAAACTTACTGGTTTTGTTTTCTTAAGTTTTAGTTTCAGCTGAAAGTGTATTTGGGAGTCCTTGCAAAACTGAAAGTTGAGTTCTGGTTATTTCTGGTTAGTTTTTTTACGTTAAATTTCTGCTGGTACCCTTAGTGAGAACAAGTTAGTGGTTTTTTCAGTTGTGTCTTGAGCAAGTTAAAAGTGCTGCTGCAGTAGTGAAACAAAAGTAAAAGTTGTGACATTTTTATGGGGGGGACTCTTGAGAACCTATTGAACTTCATGCCAGTTACTTGCAGCTTGTGTGGTAATGGTGACTTCAGGAAAAGAATCAATGCCTACATATAATTTATATTGCTACTAGGGACCCAAGCTATTAGGGGCCATTTTTAAAAGGCTGTTTGAATAGGAAATGTCTGTTTATCCGTTTATCTCTTGTCCATGCTTCAGTGTTGTGCCCTGACGTGAAGTATTGGTGGTAAGAGGAGAGCCAGTACAGTGAACTCCCTTTTCCAACTGAGCATGGAAGCAGTTTTTCCTTTTCACAGAGAGCTTTGCAGCCTGTGTGATGCCATTTTTGCCTGAGCTGCTGGCAGGGACTTGCTCCCAGGGCTGCAGTGCAGGCGAAGCTTCAGTGGTCAGCTTGGTGTCTGATGTCCTGGGAGCATTGCTACAGACAGCTTCATTTGGGTCTGTGCTGGTTTATGCTGAGAGCACGTGGATGGGAGCCCTGAATGTTTGTGCGGAGCTGTGAGATGAGGCTCCTGGAGCCAGTGCTTTGGAGTCATTAGGTTAGAAAGAGGTTTAGGAAAAGGCAAAGGCACAACATGCCCTTGTGTAATGAAGAGAGTACAGGTAGGGTCATGCCCACTGGATCTAAGTTTCATCCAAGCCTCTGGGTTTAATCCTTCCTACTGAATGGCTTTAGGGAGCTCCAGCTGAGTGCTGTATTTTTGTTCTTGGAAGCAGTCTTCAGAAGCATCCGGTACTCTTTGTGGATTAAGCACAGGTTCTTACACAGAGGCGAGGATTAGCAATGAAATAAATGGGAACCCATAGTTTGTACTCAGCCAGCAGTTCATTAGAAAGCAGAAAAGGGTAGTAGAAAGCTGCCTGCAGTTCCTGAAGTGCCGCTGTCACCTTCTTTCAGCTGCAAAGAAAAGCATGTTATCAGAAAAATAAAGGAGGACATTACCAGAAAGCTCCTCTACCTCAGGGCTGCCCCAGCCCTTCAGAGGAGGCAGCCAGCACTTGGATGCTGTGTCCTTGCCTGCTGTCTTCGTGGCTGTGCTCAGCCATGTGTCAGAGTGTCTTCTGAAAGGCAGGCACAAGTCTGCTCATGAAAACTTGTTGCCTGCTCTTGTTCATGGTTGCCACTTCAGATTGGTGCAGCTGGTTCGAAGAGCGCTTCGAGAACGGCAGCAGGGTATTAATGAAGGTTCCTCTGCTCATGGGCCTTCAATGGGTGTAATTACTTGGCAGTAACTTCTTTAAACCTTATTTGAATCAAAGCTACATGTTTTGGCTGGTTATGTCACCACTGTATTAGTGAGGAATGCAGGAGAGAGTGCTAGTTTGCATTAACTGAGCTGCCTTAATCCTTTGTAACCATACTTTTTATTGTGTGTTACTTTCTTACAGAGAGAGAGAAAACACTTGCCCAAAGGACAGCAGAGTTCGCTCCTCAGCATCTCTGCATAAGAGCAATGTTCTTTGTCGTCGAAAGGACAAAGTTCTTGGTAGATGAGTTGTTGAGAATTAACATTATGTGTAATTCTGCATAGATCTTCAATGGGGAACTGTCTTTATCTGAGGTCTGACTTTTTTATAAAGGTTTTTTCTTGCAGTCTCCCTCAACGTAAGGGTGCCGAGTGGGTTAAATGCCTGACCCAATTTTTTTTAAAGGTTTCCTACAGTCTTCAGACCATATGCTTGAAAAAAAGTTGTGTCCAACATTGAGTGACTCAGAACATACACCTCTCGCATTCATTGTCCAGGTCAGCAAAAATACTGTACCCTTGCATGTGTGTCTTTCCTGTCCTGACAAAAGAGAAATTTGCTTAACCTTATCACAGATGATTTGTCAAGAAACCTTTCCCTCACCTTACCTTACCTTGTTTGTTTAACCTTATCACAGATTTATTAACTGGCATACTTGTTTTTATATCCTTTTCTTATTGAAGATACTTCCCAACATCTTTGGCCAAGGGGAACTTTATTTAAAAAAAAGCAAACAGCCAGCAACTGTGAGACAATAGCAGATTTAATCTTCATAAAGCAGCAGGGTTCTTGCTTGCCTGGGAATGTTTGCTAACTGTGGTTTTTCCAGGTTTTGGACAGAGTAATTTTTCTTTGACTTTTAAAAATATTCTTTTTTTCCCCCCTCTCTCTGCCTCCCTGGAGTTGAAACATGCTCTGCAGTCGCTGCGAGAGCCTTTTGCAGTTGCACTTTTTCTTGCTGTGTTTTACTGGGCCCAACTGGAAGCCGCTTCTGATCCTGTGGAATAATGTGTTTGGCTGAATCCTGAAGTTTGCTGCTGCTGTGTGTGCTTGTACTGAGGAAAAACCATCCGCATGGTTTCTTATCTTTCCTAGGCCAAAAATAACACCACAGCTCCTGCAGCCTTGAAGAATTAGCCTAATTTCAGAACTGGAAACTGGGGTGAAGATGAAAAGTGTGTTTCAAAATATATAACATAGCAGCTGGGTACTTTAGCATGAGGATGAAAAGCCTTTGTCTGAGGCTCTGGATGGTGGATCACAAGTATTTGTGATGATCTTTTGCATGGACTGTTCCACAGGGACAAGCCTCTGCTGAATGGCAGGTTGGCTCTGCTTTAAACCAGGACATGCTGTCCTGTCATGGGGGCAGTGAGCGAGGAGGATGGAAGGTGAGGGCAAAGTCATCTTCCTTGTGGCTGCAGAGCGGCTCCTGCAGATCCCTGACACGGATCATTCCTCCATCCCGCGGCGTCTGCCTTGTGCCATCTGCCCTGGGGTCCCCAGTGCAGGGGAGGTGTGAAATGTGTAACCCCGTTTATCCTGCGAGGTGGTCAGGCCGCCTCCTGTACAGAAAATGCCTTGTTTCTGTTCAGCCAGCACAAAGGCTCTTTTATAGCTGCTTGGCCATACATCTGTCGAGGTGCCTCAGACTGTTAGCACTGGTTACTGTTTGAGGTATGCAGCTCCCAGGCTGTGATGTACAGTGATATGTTGTTTATATGTTGCCTCCCTTTCCTTTTGAGGATAGGGAGCTGTGCTGTGTCCTGCCCTGAACAAAGCTGGTGTTAGTTATGGGATGGAGCAGTAGCCTGGAGATTTTCTCTTTAAAAGCAGACTGGAATCCTTCTGTTTCACACTTCGAATTAAACATCTGAATTTGGCAGTGACTGCAGGACAATAGAACTTTCTCTGGGGAGAAGTGTGTTGTATTTCTGCTTCAGAGACAGACCTGGCTTGAAAGATACTGTGTGCACTGTAACAGAGGCACCCCAGTCCTTCACCAGGCACTGAAATAGAAAAAAACCCCTGACTTTTTAAAATTGTTGAACTTTATTGCAGCCTTTGTATTAATTTCCTCATCTTTTCCCCGCCTCCACTGTTATTTTTTTCTCCTGCACGTGTCCTCATGCTTGTTCTACAGACACTTTCCTGAAACCAGTCCTGCCCAGAAATGCGCACTCATCTTCTGAAATGTAGGGGAGGGAGTGAGAGGAGGCTCTGTAAACTGACAAGGTCCTGGTGGTTTGGGAATCTCTGAGTTTGTCTCCTGTGGTCTTCAGACATACCCTGAGGTTTGCCATCTCCCGTCTCCTGTGTTTGGTTTTCTAAGTTGGTTTTTTTAACCCCACAAAGCTATCTGACAGCTCTTCAGTTCTATTCCCAAATAGCTTTCTGGTGCTGTCACTGCTGGCTTCTTGTCTCAAAGTAGAGCTTGGGTGGAAAAACAACTTTTCATCAAATTACCATGAGATAGGTCTTGTGGGATGGAGGAAGAGCACGAGAGGGATGTGCTGTTTCATGTTAAGCTCTTTTGCTTCGATGTTGATCTTCCCTTCTGCTCCATTAGCATGAATAAATAGTGGCCTGGTAGCTGAGTGTGGCAAAAGGTGACTTGGGGCAGGTCCATGGCATATTCCACCACTGAGTCCCTGTCCCTTGGGAGCAGCAGTTCTGCTCTGCCCAGGCCTTGATGTCGACACCCAGCTCTGCCTTGGAACATGTGCCTGTGCTTGCTCCCCTCTCCGGGGAGTATTTCTTGTTGAAGATCTGTTTTGGCTTTGAAGATGCATTTAGGCTTTTTGTGGCCTCTTTCACAAGAGGGTGAGAAGTTACTTTTCAGCTTAATTTTAGACTGGCTGTCATTCTCGAGCAAACTTTAAGTGTGGTTTTGACCTTGCTCAGGGAAACTTGGAGGAGCCTGATTTCCCAGTACATTGAGGGAACTGTTACCCCAGGTCTAGAATTTTGTGCTTTACCATCAAAGGGCTTTGCAAACCTTTCCCATGCTCCTTCTGCCCTGTGGAACAACAGCTTTCCCTGCATGGCACAGGGTTATCCCCAGGGCACAGGAGGAGGTACTGTCAGGGCAAGGTGTAGAGTGTAAGAGGTCCTGACTCTGTGTCCTGCAGCCAAACCACACCTTCCCTCCCCTCTTTCACCAGTCACTGCAATTAAAATTCCACAGTCAGGGCTGAAGTGAGGTAAGGCAGGAGCAGACTTGTTTTCAGGAGGGAGAGCCGAATTTTCTGCTGGAATGGGCCTTTTCCTAGAGTCGGCTCAGGAAATGTCGCCTCCCCACCTGTTTAGGGATAGAAAAGTCACAGGCAGAAATTGCAAAAATAATTGGCATGGTGTGCTCCAGTTCCCAGAGGGCATCAAAGAGGGAATGAATTGAGCTGGGGGCGAGGAGCCCTGCAGACAAACCTGCAGTTCTTCATCAACCTTTTTGAACCGTGGCCCAGGGCAATCACTGGAGCTGATTTCCTAATAAAACCGAGGGTGCCCAGCTTGCAGGGGTGCACATGGGACTCTCCACTGGCACTGGGGAGCAAAGTGGAGCAATGGGAAAAAACTCCTTGGAAGTGAAATGTGGTGAAAGCAAGAGAGCCAGAGTGAAACCCAGGGGGGGCGCTTATTAACGTGCTGGAGTCCAAGTAATTTCAAATATTCTAAACAGAGGTCCCATGAGTAGAGATACGAGGGAACCAGATTCCTTTGGCATTTGCAATATCAGGCAGGCTAAAGTAAGTGCTCTTGTGCAACGCTCCGCTGAGTGCTTGCAGAGCAGATGTTGTTCCTTTTGTAGCTGCTGCTCCAAGTGAACCAGTTTCTTGCCTGGGTAAATCAGGGAGCTGTTTTACAGGTGCTCACCTTTGCAGGGGACAACTGAGGGACAAAATTTGAGGTGGGCAGTGCTGAGGGTGGAGGAAAAGCAGTCACTTGCAGATGTTGAAGGAGCAATTTCCTTAAGGAGTGTCAGGATGTGAACCTTAAATGTGCTTAACCTTAGTTGCAGTTTCTCTCAGAGTAGGGAGGCTGGGGAGGGGGGAGGTGCAGAGGTGGACTGAGATAGGTCTTCAGAAAGGAAGTTAGTCTAAAATAAATGCAGATAAACAATAAAATGTTACAAGGTGCAAGGTAAGGAACAACCTGCTGTTTTCCCTGGCTCTTGCTGGGACACAGCTCTAATCCTTAAAGCCGGAAATCATATCTGATGGGCTACAATAATCTTATTTTTTCTAGATGCAGAACTCCCCTATGCCTGTCTCCCCTAGGCAGGGTGGAATACCTGCCAAGAAAGCAACATGCTCTGAGCCTCAGCTGCTTCCACATGCCAGCAAAACCATCCTGTGTGGAAGTGACAAGCGTGTTGCTGATGGGACGTGTTCTGGCGTGGCATCCGAGTTAAATCCCAATTGGGAGCACTTGTGCACCTGACTGATGGCCAGCACAGAAAAAGCACTGAGCTGTCTGCTTTGTAGCTGGTGTAATTTCATGCCTAGTTACCATGCAAAACAGTCAACTCTTTACCCAAAAACGAGGTCTGAAAGTGACTTCTTAAGAGTATGTTTTCTTCCTGTCCAAGCAGAGAGCGTGCAGTGAAGAACAGTGGCTTGGATTTTGTTTTCTTCAGTAGCCAATATAACATCACTGGTTGTCTTTGTGTCTGCCTCTCTTTGTGTGGTGGGACAAAAAAGCCGTGTCCAGTTTGGGAATGCTGCCAGTTTTATCAATATGATGATTATATTCAGAAGAAAGGAGCTGCAGTGGTTCTTGTGGTGCCTTGATGGTAAATAATAGTAAAATATGGCTGTCTCTTAATATTCTGGTTAGACTCCCCCAGTTGCCACACACTGGAAAGCACCCCTTTTCATGTAGCTGCGTGCTCATGCACTCTGTGGTCCTCTAAAGTAAATGTATATGCTGGAATGTAGCAGAATCACTGTAAAATATTCCAGACCCTGTTCCTGAGCATTGTCACTTGGATGATGCTGTTTCAGGGCTGGGGGTTTTAAAATTTATTTTTAAGTCTTCGAGTGTTTGATAGAGTTGTTGCAGTCCTTTCTAGAGGCTTTGGGGATAAAGCCATAGCTATAACTTTGCAGCTCGGAAGTACTGCACAGACTCAGTCCTGCACCTCACACCAGACAATAATGAGCACTGAAAGCTAAACTGAGCCCATTGATATGGTGATGATCAGTACTTTTTTCTTTCTGATTAATATTCAACCTGTGTCTTCTATAACGTTTCAAACAAACCATGGGATTGTCCATTCTCCTCAGATCCAGTTGTCCGGTGGATTTGAGCGTGTCCTGCCAGGGAAGCTGCTGGCACTGTGTCCTGTTAGGGCAGTATCCCTGTTGGCCTGTGGTGCTGTGGTTATGTGGATGATCCAATTTGTGTTGTTTTTCATTCCCTGAGAGGGCTCCTGGGCTGAAGGTGACGGACTGCATCGTGGAGAGAGTTCCTGCTGTGTTTGATCCTCTGCAGCATGGAGTCTGTAATCCCACGGGGGCTGCTGTATCCCTGCTGGGAGTTTGGGGGTTGTGCAGGAAGTGCAGAGGACTGTGTGCTCCAGCTCTGGCCTTGGAATGCTCTCGTGCCAGGAGATTTGAGAGAGGAGCAGTGAGTGGCAGGACACCACACAGTGCCCTGGGCAGCACTGAGTGAGCCAGTGCAGAACCACCCGTTTTGAATGATGTTTTAAGTTGAAGCAAATTCAATTTACACAAACAACTCGGGAAAGAGAGAACTTCTTGTCTGTGCTTGAGGAGGGCTTCCTGGCTGCTTTGCCAGCTCTCATCTGCCCTGTTTTCCTTGTCACCTCCAATGTGGAGTGGCCACACTGGTTCTCCCATGGGATCAAGAGCTCACTGGCCACCAAAGGAGGCAGGCCAAGAGGCCTGCAGGCTCTCAGAGGCTAGGGATGAGCTGGCCTGTGGTTCTTGGGCATTAGATGATGTTTGAATGAGGCAATGTAGCATTGGGAAGGCCAGCACCTCATATCCCATGGCAGCTTTTGGCAGGTGTCCTTTGGACTTTCAGAGTGGGGACTTGGATGTTCAGATTAACCAGACTGGGATGGAAAGTCTCCCAGGTGTAACTACAGCAAATATCACACCAGCCTCCTGAAAGGGCAAGAGGAAGGGTCCGTGTCAGGTGGCCAAACACGCCTTCCCTCCTGCCCCCAGCACTTGGGTTGAAGGTCGAGGCTGAGAGCTCTGCTTTTCATGCCAGGGTAGCCAGGGAAGCTCACAGCCATGTGATGTCGGTGGAAGTAGGAAATTCATAGGATCTGAAGGGGAATTAAAACACAAGGGCACCCACAGAGTGCTGAGGCACGCTCATCTCTGGACTGTACACTTCAAACCAGAGCTGCTGCTGGGCAAATCCCTGCTTGCCCAAACTACAGCAAATTTAGCAGGATAATAGTTTGGAGAGATGATAGATCACTCTGTTGGTTTCTCTGTCTTCTATTTGTGGGGAAGTGCTGGAAGAAATCAGGATTTGCACATGTAAATATATCTAAATATATCTGTATATGTGCACCCCTGCTCCCTGAAGGGAGAGGTGCACCACAGTCAGTGATGGGGAGATGCTCTGCCAGCAGTTCTACATCTTCTCCCCATGAGCTTTCAGGAGCTGGAGCTGTTGGAAGGAGCAGGGAAATGAGGAGGGAGAGGAGTGAAATACCGTGTGAGGCTCATGCAGCCTTTATTTCTCACTCTTCAGTAAAGATGACCTAGCTGGCTTGATTGCTTTAGGTTTGCTGCAAATCTCATCCACTCAGCAAACTGCTGGAGGGAGCTGCTGGCTATGTCTCCAGGTAACAGTAATAAAACCCCAGGTGATTATAATATTATTTCATTTGTAACTGGATGAAATGCATCGGGGATCTGCAACAGAGCAGTTATTTGACAGGGCGTGCAGGCAGCTCTGCTTTGTGGGGAGAGGGGAGGGCTGGGGAGTGGCTCAGGCTTCCCAGCATTCTCCATAGGCACAGCTCAGGATGTGAGCTTTTTTCTTCTAGAAAAAAGGATTTCTAGGAAATGCAAGATGAAGTGGTCTTTGTTTGGACTGGCCACACAACCCCCTCACGAGCAAACACTTTATCTTGCCAGTTAGGCTGTGATGAGTGATGTATTGCAGTAGCAGGCTTGTTGCTCAATGTAACTGCTGCTGCCTTTGTGGCCGGAGAAAACCAAGCAGAGAGTTTTGCTTGAAGCAGTTCAGTGCTAAAATTGGTGTTAAAGCCCTTTCAGGGGAAATCCTTGTGGCAGAAGGCTTTCACATTTATTGATTAGTCTTATTTCTCTACCTTGTGAAAGATAAATCATTCAAAAAATAAAGAATCAAGTCCAGGTAAATGTATGTTTAATGAGATAACGTTATAATGAAAGAGAATCTTGTAGTTATACAGAAAAGTCTTAGAAGTGCCTTTTGTAATTGTAAAATGCAGTCAGGATATTTTTTTTTCTTGCATTCCGCCTCCTCCCCAGCAAAATTTCATTGAGCACGTCTGGACAATGAATGTTCTTTTGTAGGGATGAACACACCGTCTCAGAGGTTAAATTTGCCCTGTAAGATGTTTGCACTCACATAAAGCTCTTTTATGTGTGACATTTCCTGCATTAAAGCAACCAGCTTCAAAAAATGGGTGTTTAACAAAGACGTAACTTCACATAAGCAGGGCTTGAGTTACCTTTTAAAAACGTCAGTGTCACTCAACAAAGCCCTTGACACTGTCCTCAGATTGCTGTCAGTCCCTTCCCTGACCTGGTGCTGGGGCATCCAGGGCTTCAGGGGGTCCAGATGGGCAGTTCTTGCTGCTGTGAGCCTAGGGATTGTCTGTCCAGCCTGTGATAAAGGTGCATCTTTCTGTGCTCCCCAGAGGTGCATCCAACACCTTGGGTACCACTGAGGCCTCCAGTTTGTAACTCACTGAAGAAGCCTCTCAGCTGGGCAGGACTTCATCTGGGCAGAAACTCAACACAAGGCTCTTCTCAGCACATCTCTCCCAGGAGAGCTGCATTTTGGTTTTTTTTTTTAAATTCCTTTTATCCGTTCAAGACTATCACCCTTAGGGCTTCACGGTGCATGGAGCAGACCCTTTGCTTGATATGGGCAGCCATGTGTCCACTTAGTGGCTCAAGTCACTCCTCTCCATGCATTCAGTTGCCTTTTTTCTCCTTTTTTCCACTTTTTCTTTTGCAGATAGACTTTGGCCACTGCTTTTAAAATTGTGCAAATTTCCATCTTGACCAAAAGAGGCTGACCACTGAAGCTGCCTTGCTTTTAATGCTGTTCAGGATGTGTCTTTTTCGTAATCTCTTCTTTTTTTTTCTTCTTCAGTCAAGTCTGCAAAGAATACTCTGTTTTATGAGCTTCATATGTATGATTTCTTCTTAAAGGACGACTCATTTCCTCTGCTTCAGAGGTATTTTCTTAAATCTGTCACTTCCTGTCTCTTTCTTTGCTGTCTGATTTGCCAGTTTTTACATTTTTTCGTAACTGTTCCTCTCATTAAATTCTCAAATCCTTCAGGAATTGCGTTTTGCCCAGGCGAGTGAAACTTCTTTTTTATTCTCTGGCAAGAAGTATTTGACGATTAATTTAATTGCTAAATTGGCTCCTAAGCAGAAGCAGGCTTGGAGAACTGAAGGGGAATTAATCACGCCTGGTTAACAGGAGGGACTTGAAAACATGAAGGCTGCACCAAAGACGTCAGTGAAAACTGAGGTGCATGGTAGCTAACAAGCTTTTGGTATTTTATAATACTTTTTTTTTTCGTTTCTTGCTGACTTTCACTGCTTTTTGCCTGGTTGAAGAACAGACTGTTCCCTCCCATGGGGAGAGGAAAAGCTCAGATCCACGTGCTCATGGGATGTACCAAGGCCTTCATCTTTCACCTGTCCTGCAGCAAAAGGGGCGTCCTTAAACAGCCTTGTGCTGACAAATGTTTCTCTTAAACTTTCTACAGACACTCCCAATCAAATTGGGTTGAACTGTCTTTAATGTATAAACATTTGAAAATTAATTCTGCTGTAGTAGAATGCTCAGCTCTAAACAGCAAGTTCTATATTAGATGACATTTAAGATTATTTCGTAAAAATATATATTTATACTGAAAGTGAAATACAGGTAAGTTGTAAGAGGTACTGCTAAACAAGACCTGGCATAAGGTTGAATTTTCCTCTGATGTAAATGGGTGTAACTTGATCAGGTAGCAAGGTTATGCTGATGTACATCAGCTAAAGATTAGAAGTCTTGTATGTGATTACCTACGAGTACTACAATGAAATACTGAGGTCTAAAGGGTAGGGTTTTCAGTATTTTATTAAACAAATTGGATCCCCATTGATAAAGTTTCTGCCTGCAAGACTAGGTGTTTTGAGTGAGCTCAACTTCATGAGACTCCAAAGGAATTATTACAACTTCTGTAGTTACCCAATAAGTGTTCTGTACATAAGATTGGCATGACATTAAAGCTCAGTGTCTTGGACTTTTGCAGGACAAGGCTCCTGTAATGACTCTTCCATTATTGAGCTGGGAAGCTCCCTTTGAAATGCATAAAATGCTTTATAAATACTGGGGGTGGGATGTAAAGCTAGAAAATGTCTGATTTTTATTAACCATGTAAGATCTCCTGTTGGTGGGAAATACCAATAAGGCCTTGCACATACTGTGTCTTGGGGGAAAAATGAGAAATTAGGGAGAAAATTTGTGTTTGGAGAGGTGGGAGAAGCAATTTCGTTATGGGTTGTTACCTGTTTTGCCTGCTGTCTCCATTGGCAGAGGGAGGGATTAGCACTGTAGTGGCAATATTAGGTTTGATGTTTGAAAGTTAAATTAAGTGGAGGAAAGAAATGAGAAATTACAGATGTGAAAAATGCTCCTACATAGGTAAAACCATGGAAGTTATTCCATACATTAATAAGTGACATTTCCTGTAAAGTGCACGTATAATACTAATTTCTCCGAGATGCCTCTATCTTGAATAAACACTTTCCTGCAACCCCTAGGTCAAGACATTGAGGTTTTCTTCATTGTTTGCCATGCGTTAATTCAGACATGCAAATTATGACAGAAGAACCTGGTTTCCATAGTGCAGGAAGTATTTTCTGAAAAACAAGCAACCCCAAATGATATCAGCATTGTACTGAACATGGATCTATGCTTCGAAAATCCTTTTTCGCTGGTTAAACTGTCTCCAGTCAAAAACCTTCTACTGAATGTTAATTATTTTTGCATTTGTTTTTGAGTAAATGTTAACAGTCTGAGAACTGCAGCCTATTGATCACTTTCCCATGATTTATGTAGTAGTTGAGCCGAGCAAATATAAATCTGATTAGTTTTGAGCATTTTTGTTTGGTTAGGTTTATCAGAGGTTATAAGGTAAATGAAAACACAGCTGTGGTTCAGGCAGTCCTGCCCAACTGAATGGTTTGGTACTTACACAGGTGATTAAATTAACAGTATCTTGTGCACATTGGCACATAAATCGAGATCTAAAATGCCAGAGCTGTAAATATGCATTAACAATGCACAAATTTCTGACATAGTCTCGTGCTGAAGGGCTGGTAAAGTGTTGGGCAGCTCGTAAAGGCTTCAACCTGTAGATGGGAAAAGTAACAGAAAAATACACAGTAAACCTGAAATTTCCTGAATGGAATGGGCAGGGTGTTTTTATAATAGAAAAGAGTAATTGGACTGGAGATGACATCTGTAAACTTTACTTTTCCCCTCCTTTGAAATCCCAGGGGAGAGCCCAGGGCTTCCTCCTTGCTCATCTTGTAGTTGTGTTGTAGACATTTCTCAACCGCTTCTCAGTGGCTTTTTCATTAGTCCCTTGGGAGTTCTGGTTTTTTCCCTTTAAGTTATAACCAAATAGTGTCTTGCCCTAGGGTCAGAGAAGAATACCTTAGTTACACTGTTAACTCGTCCCTTCACATTTAGGTTATTGTTTTACAAATCTTTGTAATATTTTCGTGGGTCATGCCTTGGCTCCTTTCAAACCAGTGGCATTACTCTTTCCTGTGCACAGTCTGACATGTATTTAGAGAGTTCGTTGGGGTCATCTCCTCTACAGACTTTAATTTCTGGTGCTTTTCTGTCTTTCTCTGCAACCAGATGACTTGTGGAGCATTTTCTTTTTTGTTCTAGTGGATTTGCACTGCTTCACCGCTGTGCTTTGCACTGAGAAGCAGCATTTAGTTTGCTTCAACCTGTTTTCCACCTCTTATTGCCACCCAGAGGATCTTGTGAGCTCATTTAACAGCCTTCAACCTCTACTCTCTACCTGTTAATATTTTTCTTTGGATTCCTACCATCCTCTGGAGCATTGCCTCTTACTAATTGAGAGCTAATGCTAAGTAGGGCAAACATTGTAAAGAGCAGCTTTTCCATGAAGAGCCTCTTTAATTGCTGGCAGGAGAGGTTAATATCTGTAGTGTTTCCTTTCCCTTTGCTAATGCAGGTTCAAGTATTGCCCTTCCTGCTGTATGAGAAAGCACTTTAAAAAAAGTTATTACTTTGTACTTGCTGGTAGTGATTAATGAAGCTTCATGGCATAGGATTATTTTTGGTATCAGGAAAAGAAATGGGCATCTGACTGTGTGTATTTCAGTAATATCAGCCTTAAGCTTATGCAAGTGCTTCTGAGATGCTGCTGATTTTCTGTTTGGTTTGAGAGAAAACATTACTTGGAGGCAACAGACTGAAGGGACCCTCTGGTATTAGGAAATCCTCAGAAATGCCAGGTCAGTGGCTTCAGTTCTTACCTGGCCACTGGACTTTGGCAGGTTTCTCAAGTAGTGTTCAGATAATTGCCCAAACCTCATACCCAATTGTGTGAGCAGGTGCTGTCTCCTGGTTTTCATCAGCAGATCTTGTGCTTTCCTCCTCCTCCTCCTCTGTGTCCTGGAAACATGAACTGTTCAATGGAAAACTTCCCTGACCAGACTGAGATGTTAAGTATTTTTGTCAGCTGAACTTTCAATTTATACATGGGGCTGGGTTGCTTTTAATGAGAATGCCTCATCTTGTTTCTCTCCTCTTCCCTCTCTTTAATTCTGCTTTGTCCTTTACAGCACTCCAAAGGGCACTGCAGCAGAAAGGGAACACCTGAACAATGCAACATGAAGCCAAGAGCTTTTTATATTTGAGTTAATAAGCTTTCTTAAAGAGATTTGGCCTGGGGCTAGGCGTGTGCAGGTGGGAAAGGTGGAAAGACATGTCTGCTTTTTCTAGTGATGTCTGAAGGTTTAAGGGCAGTCGTGGGGTTGTTTGTTCTTTTGGTGATCAATAATAGTGATGGATTGGGGTTTCTGGCACTCAGAGTTTTTGTCAGATTTGTGTTTCTCCTCCCTCCTGAAGGAAAACTTTCCATGCTTTGAGTAGAGTCACACAGCTGTGCCTAACAGCATCGATGGGTTTTGGCTGGTTAATTTGTGCCTAACTACAGTGCTGGGTTTTGGGCTGGTTAATCTGTGCCTAACTACAGTGCTGGGTTTTCGACTGGTTAATCTGTGCCTAACTGCATTGATGGTTTTGACTGGTTAATCTGTGCCTAGCTGCGGTGCTGGGTTTTGACCTGTGTGTTTGGTTGGAAAACCCCAGCTGGCCTCAGCGCTGAGGCTTGGGCTGCTCCTGAACCTGAGAGGCCTTTCCACTTATCCCAAAGTGGTGATGGACCTTGAACCAATCCAACCTGAAATGATGCCTCATTAAAACCTAGATATTCCTTAAGCACTGGCATGGCCAGGAGAGTGGAGCACTTGCAGCCTGGCACTTTCCACCCAGGCTCCCTGGACTTCTCATTTGTTCAAAAAGTGATTTCATGGATATTAGTCTGTATCAGTATTTAGTTTTAAGCCAGCAGCTTTAATTAGGCTTTTGACAGAGACAAAGGCACTCCTGTAGTAGTTTATTAACTTCCCAAGAATTTTGTAGGTACTTGGATGTCACTGATTTCAGAAGGTGAGGAGTGTGTCTTTGTGGAGTCCTTCTTACCTCTGATATTCAAATCATCTTATCTTGCCTTTGAAGCTGTAGGTAGAAGTTAGGCTGGTGTTCATTCCAACCCTGCACTGCTCCTTCTGTTTGTGTTGTGTGGTTTTTTTTCTGTGTAAAAAGGGGAGGATTTTGGCTCGTCATAGCTGTTAAATTGGGGTCATGGAAGTGAATATTAAAATTGAAGGATTTTTTAGGAGAGAAACAGTTTTGAGAAGTGAACGGCTTGGGAGTTGTTTCCTAAAAACTTGTTGTTAATAATGATTTTTGTAGTTGTAACATGGTATTTTATAGTATTACCATGATAATGTTCTCCTTTTTCCTTTGCCTGCAACTTTTAAAAGAAGTAGTATTACATTAATTATGGAAACTTAAATAGCAAAAAACCCACCTAAATTTTACTAATATTTGCAATTCCATACACTTTGCTGGAGTTTTAAGGACAGAATGAAGTTACTCCTTGTCCTTAATCCTTTTTTCTACTCAGGATTATGGCTCCCACAACAGAATGGGACATGAAAAAGGGATTTTTGCAGCAGGGCTTTGCCTTTGCTGTATCTTAAGCACAAAGATAAGCATGTTTATGCTTGAACATGACGACACTATGGAAAATAATTGTTGATCTGATTAACTCCATTGAGAGGGAGTTTGCCTTCCTGTGCTTTCTGGGTGTTCATCTGCCTGGGGCGGTGAGGGCTGTGCCACTAGAGCTGCTGCTTCATTTCCACTCTGCAGCCACTCAGAGCATCCAACAAGTTTGGACAGAAGACAAAAGACATGCCTGCAAGAGTCCCTTCTGCATGTCAGGCTTTGGCGAGTTTGTGTGTTTAAAGAAGCTGGAAGTAATAAAGGCTGGGCAGAAGAGGCTCCTCCATACCTTTAGGAAGAGGAACCATGTGTGGTTTTTTTAATGCTGCTTGATTATTTTGTTGGTTTTGTTGTTGTCTGTCTTGGCTGATTTTTTTTTTTCCTATGAAAAAATGGATTTTTATTTTCACCTCTTTTTCTTTCAATCCAGGCATTCAGGAAACCTGAAATTGAAATTGGCTTGTATTGATGGCTAGATAGAGCTGAGAAGCAGACAACTGGAATTTCTCTCTCAGAAAGCAAGTATTCAGTTAAATAAGTAAATCCCCCTATGACAATTTAATCCTAAACTGAGCGCAGAGTCTCATGCAATGAAACAAATGTCCACAATATTAGGGAGGACTCTCAGAAGCCTCGTTTAACTGCTGGAAATAAAGACATGTTAACGTGCTGCTCGTTCCATAAATATTTCCCAGTTGTAAGCTGTAATGGGCAAACACATCACCTTTCACCACAGTGGTGATTAAAAATGGCAGGATTGCTAAAGCACCAGCATACAAAACTGTCTTAGAATGTGCACCCACGTGAGCTGGTGTCTTTCCTCTGTCCTTAACTTTTGCCACAGCTGGAGTGCAAAGCTTGGGGCAACAAAGCCTGATGCTGTGTCTCTGTAGGGTCAAGCTTAGGAGAATCACTTATTCCCTACCTTGACTCCATATTGAAGGGGTCTGTGCTTAACAGATTCAGTCTGCAGGACCACCACATTAAAGGATAAGGTGTGATGGAAGGACTTGTATCTCCTTGGTTTGATTTCATCTGGTTTTTGTCAGTCTGTAGCCCTATTTCCTCTGTTTGTCCCTTCCAGGTGGATGTGTTTGTGCCTCACCTCTTGCCTTGTACTCTCTCTGCTCTGCTTGTACTTGCCTGTTGTGTGTCACCTCGCTTTTGGCTTGTTAAGTTTGGAGGTCAGAGAGAGGTTGGGTTTTTTGTTGGATTTTGTTGTTGTTGTTTGTGTTTTCTTGGCTGCTTTTTTCTTCTCATATTGTTACCAAGCCTCATGGCTTCTCCTCTGGGGTCGGAGAGCGCCTTTGGCCATCTCAAGACTATAAATTATAAACAGAATTGTCTTTAACTTGCCGATTTTGAGCAAATCTTTCTTGGAGTAGCACTGGAGGTGGTGATTAGAGCTGAGATTGGTTGTCAGTTGAGTGTGAAGTTCTCACAGCTGTCTGGCAGAGCTGTTTGCTTGCTGCAAAGCCTTCTTGTACAGTTGGCTTGGGTTCCATGGTAATAAAGTATCTTTAGACTAGTTATTTTTCTTTTTTCCTTTCCTTTAATTTTTTAAAAATTATTATTTTTATTTCACCCTTTTCTGACTCTAGCACGTGGTTTCAGGTCCTGCCTCCATGACAATAAAATAGGGCTTTTCTTTCTGGCAGTGGGCATTTCTGACTTCTCCCCAGATCTCCTGCTCTCCCAGGGCAGGGACACTGCTTGGTTAGAGACAGCTCTGCCCAATCTGTAATACCACTTAAACAGGCTGTCATCTGGCTTATTAAATGCATGGGAAAGCAGTTTCTTGTACCTGTCCAGTTTCCATTTCCAATTTCCATTCCATGGAGTGGACATTTCCCATAAGTCATACAGGAATTTTATGACAAAACCTTACCTAGAGCCTGTTTTGGACAATGAATCTTGTCTTTTAGTTTCCATCCCTGTAAGGGATTGTTCATAAAATGCTGAAGACGCTCATTTAAATTCATCCCAGAAGTTCTGCATGCTGAAGAAATTTCAGTGTATTCCAGACACTTATCAGGAGGAGACTCTGGAAACAGAAATGTGCGTAATTGGATACGTGCACAGAGATCCCTGCAGGGTGTGTGTTTCAAACTCTCTTGTCTCTGCTGTTAATAGCAGCCCAAAAGGCCTCAGGCGTCTATTTAAGGCTTTTTTTACTAAGGGGTGCAGTGAAAAATATATATAATTTAATACAGTATTAAAATACAAGTCACATGCAAAACTGACCTTTCTTATTTAAGGTACTGTGTTAGCTAGCCTGCAAGTCCTCCTGTTTGGTCTTGGTTCTGGTTCATACTTTTTAAGGGAGGGATGGAGGCAGCTGATGTTTAAAATACCTCAGTCTTTAATTCGTGCCTGTCTTCCAAGCTTTTGTCAGTGCTGAGTCTCACTGCAGATTGTCTTTACCTGGCACAGGTTTCCAGTGCTGCTGGAAGGGCTCCTCCCAGTGCTGCTCCAGCCCCTCCTGAAGGATGAGTGCGGTGGAGAGGAGCCTCAGAGGTGCTCTCAGAGCCTCGTGTGCTGCAGCTTTGCCTTTTGCAGGGCTGGACGGAGCTCTGTGCTCCGAGCTGGCCTTTGTGGCACAGGCCGAGTGCCCAACCACTGCCTAATGCTGGGCAGCCTCTCCAGGTCCCGGCTTGGAATCACAGCCGGCTGCTTGGCAGGGACATCAAACCCTTCTGAGAACTGCATGGCTGTGAGGCGAGACACAGGATGGGCACAGCTCTGGGTTTCCTTCCCTGTCCTTCGCTGCGGTCCCCGCTCCTTCAGCAAGGAAATCGAGGAGCCACTTGTTACAGTGCTGATGTGTTCTTGCTGTTTGAGCTGTCCAGCCGTGCCTCACTGTTGGAGAGGATCCCCTGACAGCAGCAGTGTTTGCTTTTTTTGGGTAGGGTGGCCAGATTCGAGGAGTAATAGGCCAGCAGGGTGTATCTGTATTCCTGCTTGTCAAGCACGTCTTCGGTGGTGGTGTCTGTAATGTGAAACCCTCCCAGAATATATCAAACCGTGGAAGAGACACATCTGGTGGCACCTTTTGGAAGCCTTCCTGTGCCTGAAGGGGGCTACAAGAAGGCTGGAGAGGGACTTGTGACAAGGACATGCAGTGATAGTACACGGCAGAATGACTTTAAGCTGAAGGAGGGTGGAGCTTGGCTAGATATTCAAAAGAAATTTGTTACTGTGAGGGTGAGGAGGCTCTGGCAAAGGTTGCCCAGAGAAGCTGTGGCTGCTCCATCCCTGGAAGTGTCCAGCGCCAGGTCGGACAGGGCTTGGAGCAACCTGGGGTAGTGGAAGCTGTCACTGCCCAGTGTGGGGTTGGAATGAGATGATCTTTAAGGTCCCTTCCAACCCAAACCATTCTGAGATTCTCTGATTCTATTAAACGTGACCTCTGATGAAGATCCTTGTGAGCTTCTCATATCTGGCAACATCCTTGGTGCAACTCATGGAAGAGCCCCTGGCTGTCCTTGGTGGTGATTAGGTTACCGAAATTCAAATGTCCCCAGTGACAGAGAATTATCTCCTTTAAAAGGCTGTGCAATATGTACAGAATGGCTCATTCAGAAAGCCAGAGGGGCAGCTGAGCTGTTCCCATCCTGCAGCCACCCCTCGTGCTCCTGCAGTCCCCAGGGACAGCGCAGGAATTCCAGAGGCACGTTCCACTGAGGTTGTTCTTCCATGCTCTTTGGGATGACAGCGTTTCCAGTGTGTCATGTGTGTGGTGACAACCTTTGTAAGCACTGCTTCCCCCAGCCCAACCTCGCTACGAGGCAACAGAAAAATGACTTTTCCAGTGAAGCAGTTATCAAAATCCTCCAAAATTGCCAGGGTAAATAAAACCCTCTAATACTGTCTTTTAATGTTAGCAAGTAAGGCACTGCTTTTTTCTTGGCCAGGAGGGGTGTGTGTGTCACTGACAAAATTCTGGCCTCTACCCAGACATGTATGTAAAACCTTTTCACCTATTTATACTTCGTTACCAAACAAAGAAATTATTATTTATTGATTCTGAATTACATAATTATCATTAATTAGCATTCCGTCCTCTATTGGTTATTGATTTATTGCTGTTTATGTTAATTAGTTCCTGGTTTTAGTCTTTTTAGTATCTTTTTTGCTCTGGTATGGGCTTTCCAAGACATATACTGAGTCTTCGTTATTATCTTCTTTATCTTCTGGTGTCTGTAAAATGTCCTCTCCCAGGCTTTGTTAATTGAAGCATATCAGAGTTAGTTTATCAAAACTTATAAGTTTCAGTAATTTTCCCAAGCTGTATTCCCCCAGTAGCAGCTTATGACATAATGACACGATTTGCTAAATGCTGGCTGAAAGTGATTTAAGGCTTTAACACGGCTGCTTATCGTTAATTAAAATGATTAATTAAAAAGTGTAATAAAACCATTAAAAATTAGAAAAGTTATATCCTTCCCAAGAAAGCTTTTAAAGTCTGGAGGAATAGGCATCCTCCCTGGCTGCTAGACTGAGCAGTGCTGGGCAGACCAGCACATTCGCAGCTTGCGGCTTGGGACATTTCTGGTCCAGGATGTGCTGGTGAAGGACATTAGGCTGCCATTACATTGTGGGACAGGGAAGGAATGGTTGGCAAGGGATGACGCTGTACACTTCCCATACATGGATTTCAGTTTTCTTATTGTTTAAAGAAAGGATTTACAAACCTTTTGCTGTGTTCAGGCACGCCATCCAAAGGTACATTCATCATTTAACGATTTAGTGGTGAAGTCTTGACATTTTAAGTGTACAAGTGAAGGGAATTTAGAGGAGAACCAAGTTTTCTAATTTTTTAAGATATTATTTAGTCTGAGCAGAAAGGTTTTCAGGCCAACAGCCCATCTTCAGACTGGAAAAGAAGACTTAGATGTTGAAAGCTTGTCAGTCTCTTTGCTTTCCCAGCCCCTCAGGCTCCTTGTTTGTATCTGTTGGTCTAATAAAAGGTATTACATCTCCTGAAAAATGTTTCCTCGCTAAACATTTAAACACATTGGTTTGGATTTGTCAAAACTGTCTGGACGAATTAGGCAGGTTTCCATAACACTTCTGAACGGCCTTTAAATCATGAAGATGGATTTTGGGAATGCTGTCCAACTTTCTTTAAGTGGGTGGTAAAATAGTATGGACAGTACAGAGGCCTTTAATGTTTCAGTTATTGAAAACTTCTCAGTTTGAAGTCTAGTTAGTGTCTATTTAAACACTAGTCCTGCAGCAGATGTTTGCTTTGCTTTTTTCCCTGCTAATCCAGCCAGGCTTTTTGGTTCCTGGAGCCTCTGCTGCAGCATCATCTCATTTACCTGCAGCTCTCGTTATGCATTTCTGCACGAATCTTTGCTTTATTTAGTGCTGTTGCCAAATGAACTCATCAAACTTTTTATTTTTCACTAGAAACTGTGCATTTCTGTCTTTGGGAAGCACTGAAATGTGTCCTTAGCCAGCAGCTCCTGATGTACCGTAGCCAGAGTTACTCTCCTGCTTTACGAGGTGATGTGCCTTGATGAGCATTTGCTGCCAGCAGACTCGATAGTTGCTCCAGAACAGACACCTCAATAAAACAGCTCCCAGAATACCAGGGACATACTGCTAGGGCTGGGAGTCCAGCCTGTACCTGGGCTGGGGCTGCTCTGGCTCTGTTGTCTGTGTGGTGAAGGGCTATGCTGTGCTGGGGAGACCACCCCCTCCAAAATGTGAAATGTTCAGATTCTGGGCTTTTAGTGTTACCTGAGAAAACTTATTTTTGGCCACTGTTTCTCAAATACTTTCTGCAGGTGGACCTAGAAGTGCTACTTTAAGGGTCATGAAACCCATAAACATTCTTGTTTGAAATTCTGACCTTTAAAACAAAAAGCGTTCGGTCATACTCACAACATTCAGGGAAGGAGGAGCATGGAAAGGTTAGTGCAGCCCTGGGTTTGTTCCCTTCCATAACTGCGCCGCAGGAGATGTATTAGCACTGTGAGGAGCTGGTTCTTGCTCCTACTGCACTGCTTTTTTTTTTTGTATTAGCAAGCAATCTTTGTCAAAGTGACAGTGTACCAGCATCTGTGGTGCATGAGGCAGCTCAGCTGATTTTTTTTTTTAATTACATTTCTTTTAACCTGCTGAATGAAGACCTGTATTAGCTGGGGTCAGGCTGCCTGCTGCTTGTGAAGGTCTGGCTTTTCAAGCATGCAGTGCTCTGCTTTTCAGTGGTATTGCTGACATTACTGCCTTTTAAAATTATTTTGAGTCTTTGGCAGCCCATTGACAGATCTCACTTTTCTTCCTTAAAGTGGGTTAAAACCAGGCTCATAGATAATGGTTCCTGTGGGTGTCTGTGGTGCAGGGCGGTGTGAAAGCAGGGCCTGAGTGGGAAGGTGTGAGAAACACTTGCTGGAAGCTTTCTTCCTGGAGTAAAGCTGTACCTGGGACCTGAGCCGAGGCATTTCAAGTCAGTCTGGGTGTTGCTATCCCACCATAAGGCAAAAACATCCCATGACTGCAGCGAGTGGCAGTATTTGAAGAAGCTGAAGGCATCTGATTTTTCTCGTGCTGCTCACACAGGCCTCTTTAGAGGTTTCCAGCAGTAGGTTTGTCCTTGAAAAGACATTTTTGCAAGACTTGGGTTTAGCTGTAATTCTTCAGTATTCAGTTGATTTGTTCAGCCCCCAAACCCTAAAGGAGCACCCTATAAACTGTCAGGAACATTTCTGTTGCTCAGCGTCTCTGTCCCATTAACTTCCCATTCCACACAAGCTTGCAAGTTAAGTATATAGGGTTTATAAACTTAGCCACTATCTGTTAGGAAACCAGAAGGTTAGTAGACTGAATTCAGTGGTGCTGAATATCTGTTTGAAGGTAGAAAATAACAGCTCTCCAAAAAGGTGCTCCTTCCTCTTTGGCATCCAAGACAGAGCAGGGAGATTTTTCATGGGAATGTGAGAGCAGGGTCGTTTGGACTGTGCAGTCTTTTCTCTGAAATCATCTTGTATTTTTTGGGAGAGAACAGAGGACTTAGTCTTCCCTTTCTGAACCTCTTGACCTAGAGGAATTTGGCCACTCCCGCTGCCTGCAGTGACCAGTCGTGATGCCGTTGGGCTGGGATGTCACCACAGCAGGCTGGTGGCAGTTCCCTGCTGCAGAGGCACTTTCTGCTTGGATGGCTTTTTTATTTTTTGAGTCCCTGAATTTCACAGGAAGGAGTGACTGTAGGAGTTCAGTGGAAATGGCAAATTTAATGGTTTCTAAAACTAGCAAGCATCTTATTTCTTCACATCCTACCCTCTGTGGAGGTTTCCTGCTGGTGCTGTTGATGACATTTATAGCTGTTGCTAACGGGGAAAGGGCAGAAGAAAAAAAAGATACTTGTTATTTTTTCTGTCATAGATGTACTCAGGACATCAGCTTTAGGAAATTGGAACTGGAGAACTCTCTTATTAGCTATTACTCTTCCTGTCCTTTCCATGCATGCTCCCCCAAACTTCTTTGCAGTATTCTGCAACATGAGGCTTTGAAGAATTTGATTATTCACTTTAACCACAGCAACTGATTTACATGCACTTTCCTCCCTAAGAGCTAAAAATCTTATTTCTTTCCTTGAACAAGCTGCTTTCACATCTCAAAGCCACCATACGACTCCAGAATTCAGATTGTTTTAAGCATGCCAGGAAAAATGAAGCATTCACCTTCTGTTGTAAGTTGGAGGGAATAAGGTCTTCTGCTCCCTGGCCTGGTCTTTAATATCCAAATGGCTGCTAAAAGGATTTTTCCACTTCTGAGCTGTCTGTGCAGGGACCAGGAGCTCTGTGCTCTTCCCCCACATGGGAGATATTCCAAATGTTTAAAATGGTTTGAGAATGAATCTAGAAGAAGCCTTGTAACAGACTGGTAGAGCAGGGAATAAATGTGTAATGTTTAGAAATGCAGCATTTGGTGCACAGTGGTTTTTTTTAAAATAAAAACAACACAAAAGACTGAGGAGAATTGGCAGGGAGAAGGAGATTGAAGATCACAGTTCCTGCATGAAGTGGTGTTGAAATCTGCAGGCTGTCTTGAAATAATGAATTTTTAAGAGAGACTTATTCTAGACCCTCACTTTCCTGTGCATCTTGCATGACCTGTATTTTTATTACATTTGCCATGTCACAGCACTTGCACAGGATTTTGTTCTATTGAAAGCAGTCAGAATTGCGGACTGGGTTGAGTTGGAAGGGATTTTAAAGATCATCTCATTCCAACCCTCTGCCATGGGTAGGGACCCTTCCACCATCCCAGGCTGCTCCAAGCCCCATCCAACCTGGCCTTGGACATTTCCAGGGATGGGGCAACCACAGCTTCTCTGGGAACCTGTGCCAGGGCCTCTCTACCCTGACAGCCAAGAATTCCATCCCAATATCCCATCTTCTTCTGGGGCTGTGTGGGGTTTGCCCAGCTTTTCCTTCAGAAGGTGCTGCTCAGGCTTGCTGTGAAGCGATGATCTGGAGAGGATGTCTGATATTTTAAAATCTTTTTAAGATACAATTTAACATCTGGTCTGACACTCTCCTCCTTTTTTTATCTATGGTGCTGAACTTTGTCTTTACTAAGAGGAATGCTGCAGAATTTGGAAAGAACTCTTTTCTTCCCATCTCATTGCCTCGTAATTTGCGTGGTTTGGTTAAGAAAACCATGTTTTGTTGTGTTGCTGGTGTGTATTTCCACGAAGCTGTATAGAAGGGAATTCAGTTCTGGACACTTGTAAAATGGGTAGGCTTGGCTACTCAATTGAGAAGATGTCATGGGGAAGGAAGTGGTTCTCGTTTTGAGCTCACCCTCTCACCCAGACAGCAAAATTTCCATAGAGGTCTCATGCTTTCTTTTTTTTTCTTTTCCTCAAATTAGAATTAGTGCATTGCAAAAGCAAACTGCTGCTTTCCCCCCATCGTGTCTTCCAGAGCCCTTGCTTTGTTCATGCTTTAAATATTAATATAAGGATTAATTCCTATGGTAACACCATGAAAGTCTTCCTTGGTAATTACTAAAGGTAACACTTCTAGTTTTCTCACTGTGCTGCTCCTGAACCTCTCCCTAATCCCCTTTGACTCAGACTGAAGGTTGCTACCGAGACCCTACCGGGTTGAAAAGGAGTGGGGGGAAGGAGTGACCCAGCTTTAAAATTTGGTTCTTGCCAGTTTTCAGCCCAAATCATTCCAGAATGACAAAGGAGGAATGATCTCTTTCGCTGTGCGGTCACAGAAGAATAAAATTCTGTTTGAGCTTTAAATGGATTTGCTGGCATGCACTTATAAGATGTTAAGGCTTTGACAGAGGCAGCTTTTCTTGAAAGGAAAAGGAGAGATGTGGTAGTTCATTTGGCTTCCCTTCACAATTAGGTTTTGGTAAAATTAGCTTGATTTCCCCCCTCCCCTTTTAATTTTGTTACACGTGCAGTGAGAAATCAAATAACAGGCGTGTGCAATTCGGTTTCACCTTTGGGAGAGCAGCTTTTGGCTTTGCTGTATTGGTCAGCTGGTGCTCTGCACTCTGGGTAAAGGAGATGAGCATCCCTTAAAGTCGTGGCAGCTTATGACTTTAACTGCTTTGTGTCCAAAAGCAGAAATGTTTGAGGAAAGAAATGCTGCTGTGCTGTTCTCTGGATCTTTGGCACCTTTGTCACAGGGGCCAGCACGGTGCTGTGCCCTGCTTGTGTCCTACTTGCTGGGGCAGCAGAAGGACTTGAATTTTTAATCACAATAATATAATTTGTCTTGCTTGCAGAGATGAAAAGGTTGTAATCATCTTCTCCAGGAGAGAGAATGCAAATTTGAAGTGAGACAATTTTAAGGCTGTTTGAGGGGTTTTTTAATGTGCTGTCTCAAGCTTTGATTTGACTGGCCCGCTCTTTGTTACCTTCCAGTTGCCTTTTAAGCCTGCAGACAGTAATTGCTGTGCTAACACTGTCATTACGTGTTGTTTTACAGTGTTATTTCCTCGTGTGCTCTTCCTTCAATGGTTCAAAGTGCATTTAATTACGCCAATTACGTTAGGCTGATTTTTTGATCCATATCTGATCTGAACTTTGTACTTGTTTCACCCCAAGAAAAGGACCTTTCACGTGTCACACTGGTGGCATTTTGTGGCAGCTCCATGCAGTGGGTGAGGCTCTGGGCAGACTTGGGGGTTTGCCACGGGCTTGGTGAGTCAGCTGTTTGCGTGTGGATTTTTTGGCTGTGGGAGCGCAAATACGGACTGGGGTGGGGGGAATTGGTGTGAAAGAAGTCTTGTAACTTTACTGAGTTCACACAGATCGTGGGGGACTGACTGGCTGGCAGCAGACAGGGACGTGAGGTCTCGGTGGGCGAAGAGTTCCGTGTGAGATGTCACTATGTCCTTGCAAAAATGGGAAGCGGCATCCTGGGATGCTTTGGGCAGAGCACTGCCAGCAGGTCTGAGGGAGGTGACCTTTCTCTCTGCTCAGCTCTGGTGAGGCACATCTGGAGTGCTGGATCCAGAGCTGGGCTTCCCAGTACAAGTGAGACATAGATATCCTGGAGTCCAGTGACATACCTTGAGAAAGGTGTGAGAGGACTGGAGTGTCTGGTGTTTGGGGAGAGGTGGGGCTGCTCTGCTGAGAGTAAGGAGGCTCAGGGGAATCTCACCAATGCATATAAATACCTGGTAGAGTGGTAAAGATGAATCCAGCCTCTTCTCAGTGGTCCTCAGGAACTGAAGGAGAGGCAGTGGATCCAAACTGGGATTCAGGAAATTACAATTTAAACACAGCATAGAACTTTGTTACTGCAGGGGTGGTCAGTTGTGGCAACCAAGTATCCAGAGAAGCTCTGAGGTCTCCATCCTTGGGGACAGTCAGACCCAGCTGAGCAGGGTCTTGAGTGACAAGCTTAGGTAAGGTGCCCTCCTTTGAGCAGAGTGGTGGGACCTGATGATCTCTAGAGATCCCTCCCGGCCTGACTCGTTCTGTTACACTTACTGAAGCTTCTTGCATGGCTTTTGGACTGGAGTTTGCCGTTGGGTAAACTAGTGGAAAGCGCAACCCTTTTGCAATCCTTGTGCAACTGGTGGCTGCCTGTTGGATGTGCCAATGCAACTCCAGTTGCAATTGCTCACATGTAGTGAAGAGAAGGAGTCCAAGCTGCTTGCTCATAAAACATTTGAAACTTGAGGCTGTTGGCTGCAAATTGGGCAATGCATTCAAATTGGGGTTGTGTGTGGTAAACCTCTATCTGTGTAATACAAGGATAGGGAACCTTTTCATTGCTACTGGCCCCATAAATGTTTTCAGCACTTTTTACAGGCCACATCTTGACACGCACTTGTTACTGTCTGTATTGTGCTATGCATAATAAACTTGAACAAATAATATGGCTGAGAGCCATATGTTCCCTGCCATTGGCTTACTGGGGCAGAGATTTTTTGAAGAGATTGAAACCTTTGCCTTCCTTGTACGTGTTGTCTTGCTCAATCATCCCTGCTTGTGCCAAGTAAAACTGCTCTTGTTCTTGAGGCTTGTGGTCTTGAGGTGGAGGCTGAGGTGTTAAAAGTTGCAAATTTGTTACTCTTTTAGCCCCATAACACACACAATTTTTCCCCATCAGGCCGAGCATTTGCATGTTCTGCACTGACACACCTCATCCGTGTCAGCATAAGGACACTGAAGGTTTGCAGGGGGGAGACCCCAAACCTGCCTACATTAATTTTAACTGTTGCCTCAAATGCATTCATATGCAACTACAGCAGTATCCAGGAGGCCATCCTGCCATCCAGGCAAAATTACAGCCTGCAGTAAATAGGGCTGATTGTGGGAACTGCCTTTCTTCTAAGGAGACATCAGGATAGCAAACAGCTTGATGGGTGACTTTCCTTTTCAGCCTCCTGCAGTGCTTTGAAAGCCTGGGTGGCCACTTGCACTGTCAGCATCTTCCTTTTCTTTTATAAAAAAAGGGGGTAAAAAGAACTTTAAACAGCTGTTGGTCCAAGGAGCCATAAATGAGAACAAAGCAATTGCATGGAGATGTGGTGGTGCCTCGACCTGGTGCATGGGAGCCCTCAGAGTGATGTCCTGCGGGCCCTGGGGTGAGCTGGAAGTGAAAACACATCCCTTTGGGGCACACACCCAGCCCACTATGGAGCAGCACACTCACTGCCCCTGTGGGGAGCTGCACCTGTGCTGGGCTGGCACTGGGATTTTGTCTTCAGTGCTCGAGCATTCCCAGCAGTGTCCCCTCCCTGGAAGGCAGGATGGGTGCCAGGGCTGCAGACTTGCAGCTCCCAGCACAGCCTGACTCGGAACTGAGCCTGTGCTGAGAGTGTAGGAGAAGCTGCAGGGAAGAACAGACAGGCATCTCTGCCTGGTGGAGGAGGTGGGGAGGTGTGCCCCCGCCTCCATTCCTTTTTCAGTCCTTCCTCTCCAGCTGTTTTGGGAGGGCTGATTCATGCCTATCTCTGGGCTTGTAGGATGTCAGCTGAAAGGGTTGATCTAGGATGTGGTGTAGGATGAAGCTGAACCATCCTAGTAATGGGTACAGTAGCTTTGACTCTGCTTTCTCCCCCTGCAGCTTGACTTGAAACATGAATTATTAACCATTTAGAAGGCAAGCCCAGAACCCCACAGCCCTTCCCTTTTTTAGTTCAGTTTAGTTACACCTTTCTCAGCAGGTGACGTAGCCCATGAGAGCAAAGGGGCTGAGGTGGTGCCTGGTCCTGGCTGTGTTCCTAGGTGTGAAGCCTTTCAGCAACCATAGAAAAAAGATGTGAGGTGGAACAGCAACTCTTTACAGCCCCTTAAGGTGATCAGCTGTTCTGAAAGAAGTCCACTTCTTTCTTTTCCTAAATTAATGTAGAAAATAAGGAAGACCAGGGCTTCGCTTGCCAAATCTGATCATTTCAGTGGCTTTCCAGGATGCCATGCTTTGTCTTCTGTTGATTAAATGCCTATTTATAGGGGGGGAAAAGCCATTATGGATTAAACTGCCCTGCTTTTTCTCTGATTACATAAAGGCCAATATGTATATAGTCTAAAAGTAAAAATGTTCCAAACTGAATTGTTTATAGCCCTTAAGCTTTAAATATATTTAATACCCTTACAGTTAGTTTTAAGCATGAAACAGCAGTGGTTCAGGGCAAGGCACTTGCTAATATTGTCATGTTACTTTTACATCTTTAGTGTGTGCCCACCACTAAACTTAACATCACTTACACCTTCAAGGCAGGAAAATGCTGTTCCCCAGATTTTTATGCATGTATCTGTGTACATATCTATCACTTTTTAAATAAGGGAAGCAAGTGACAGGAGAAACGCTTCAATCTGGTGTCACGGATATCACTATGGATTTAATGTGTGTGTGTAACCTTGGAAGCCTGGCCAGCAGGATGAGCCAAGTTCATACCACCTCTGCTTGATACTGATGAGGTGCATCTAAAATAGTATCCCCTCAGCTCAAAAATGTCATGGAGAAACTGCAGAGGGTTTAGCAGAATATGGCCAGAGACCCATGAGTCACAAATGCCCTCCAAGGACAAGGTAAGGGAGCTGACCTTGCTTCCTCTGGTGAAGGAGCTGCAGAGTCATCTGAGAGCCACCTACAGCTCTTTGAGGGGCAGATGTGAACATGGTTGGAACCAAACTCTTTGAGAGTTTGGGCCATGTAATGAAGCTTATGGGGTTCCAGGCTGTGCCAGTAGCTCCACTTGCAGCAGGAGGTTGGGCTGAAGGTGCTTTTCTCTGAGCTCACTCCGACCTCGGGGCACAGTGTGCAACAGCTGTCTACCACTGTGGTCTTGAAGCAAACAAAACCTGGTCTGGCGAGCCTGAATGTGGCTTTGTTCTGATGTCTTCTGAGTGACTAATGCTGTGAGGAGGTGGGAGGGAGGGAGGCACGGACGGGGAACATCTGGGTTGTCACTGCATGGCCAAATCGCCTACAACTCCAGTATTCAGTTTGGCCACTTGCACCTCCTTAGCGTGGCTCTGGTTGTGGTGGGTCTGCTATTGCATTTTGTTAAAGACTGAATTGTGGTGAGCCTTCTGGGAGTAGGTAGGGTGGATTTTTTCATTCTGATCTGGAAGAATGTCACGCAGGAGCCGTTGTGTAAGGGGCTGAAGGAAGACACATTTTCTGGGCTTGTCTGCAATGGGGTCAGCTTTAGGATGTTGTTGTCTGGGTTGAGTTTTTAGGCAGGAGGTGGTGAAGAAGTGAAACAGATCTTGTTGTCACATGCAGCATAGACACTCCATTGCAGAATTCCTGGCAAGAATTCCTGCCTCATGAGTGATATTTAGTTTGACCCTCTGTACTGCTACTGGGCAAAGACTCCTGTGTGTGTCAGGTTAACACCTGGCAGGTTTTTAGGTTGACTCCTATGCACATTTCTCAGCACACAGCAATGCATGTGGTCAAGAAAGCATCTGCTAAGGATGTGGTTTTGCCCCGTCACAATATTGCTTAAGGCAAAATAGTTTCATTTAGGGTATATCAGCTGATGTCAAGATATCTGGGGTCTGGCTTCTTTCCTGGATCAGCTGCACCTCATTAAGATAGACTGACAGCTCCTTCTCCCCTTTTGGCTTGTGGGGTAAACTCTTCCCTCACAGAATGAGACAAATTTACATTGACTCAGTGTGATTTTGTCATACTCTGTGGGAAGCGGTGGGCCCAGAACAGATACTGCTTGTCTTAAGATTTTCCAGCAAAGATGTGTAAATCTCTTTTGTAGCATTTCTACTGCTTGCTGTGGCCCTGGCCACGTCATCTTAGACCCCTGGCCCTGTCTTGGATTTTCAATATGAAACCGATAAGCTGACTTTAAACTGAATATTTCTGGGGAGGCAAGAGGATGCAGAGTTAGTGTACATCTCGCATTAATTAAAGGTGAAGTTGTACTTGAAAATACACTATCCAGAGGCACTTTGACTGTAGGAAGGCAGAGCTTGGAGGCTCGCCACACTGCTTCGCTGCTTCACACATGCTGTCCAGTTTGGTGCTGATGGCTTAATTTAAGGCTCTGCAAATGCTTGTAAGACCTTCCTGAATGTGAAATGACACAGTGGAGCAACGTTGGCAGTGCTGTTCTGCTTTGGCTTATTTTTGACTGGTTGGCTTAAACCATCCTATCCACTGTCGTGGCTTTTTATGATTCATTTTTAGAAAGTGTAAGCATGGAAAGCTGTCTGCCTGGCTTACTTTGCTGATTATGTCCAAGATTTTCGGTAGCTTAGATATGACCACGGTCTTCCTTCCTTCTGTCTGAAGGATGGCCGCCAGATTGAGGAGTAGCATCATCCCACTGACGCACATCCAGGGAAATCCGGGAGCTGTCTGCTGGAACAGCTGCTGGCTTTTTTTTTTTTTTTTTTTNAAAAATTAAAAAAAAATCCCAGGACAAAATTGAGCAACAGTGTGCGATACTTGAACCACCGGTGCACAGACTGATTGTCTCCACTGCCACCAGAATCAGACATTTGATAAGCAAGTTGGAGCAGCACTTGGGAATTTTGAATAGGGTTGAGATGTCCTAGTTTGTGAGGAGTCTTCTCAGGGTTGTGCCTGTGGGCAAATTATTCAGAATAATGATTACTCAGAATTTGAAACTTGCAAATCAGGGAGGAAGGGGAGGATAGGTACTGAGGAGCTGAATTTTTTATTATTTTTAAGTGGAAAAATTCAAGTCAGCATGCTTTTAATTGCACATGATGCATTTTAATGTGATTCCATCAGCTCGTGTTGCTGGAGAGGTTATGTCCGTGCAGAGAATCCTCTTTATCTCACCACTTTGTCCAGAAGAAAGGGTTGAGTGGCTGATCTGGTTCCTGTTAAAATCCCTTTGCTGTGTTTCTGGGGAGCAGCCAGGCAGCAGAAAGCCCGGAACGATGTGAGAGCAGCAGTGAGAGCCTTTGCAATGCTGGGGTGAGGGATGTCAGTGCTGCAGGAAGGAGGGGTTGTGAAATGAGTGATGAAATCAGCCACTAGTCCTGGACTTGCTAAAAGCAGGAAAAAAAGTCACTCCCTTCTCCTTAACCTCTTATTTGTCTCCTGCATCAGCCCTGCTTAATTATCGCTAATGAGTATCAGGGAATTTAAATGAGAGAATTTCACAGAGTCTGTAATGAAATCAGTAGTTGGACAATAGAGGAATAAAATCTCTAATTACCCAGGCTGGGAGCTCAGCTGTGGTAGTATGGCTGTGTGTTCAGCAGTGTTACATTTAAGATTACGTGTCATTCTGGACAGATCTTTCGCTTAACTGGCTCTGTGGGAGGTTACAGGAATCAAGCCAGAATCCTATAGTATGCAGAGTAAGTCATGCTAGGAATTGCACATACAGCTTCTGCTTTAAAGGGGTATTTTGGGAAGCATTTTGAGGATGGAAATGTTTGAATTGGTGGTCAGAGAGGAAATAACACAGCAGGGAGTGTCACTAGGGTGATGCTATAGACACGTATATAAACTATTGCAAGTGTGTAAAATACAGCTTGTATGTGTGTTCTAGCATGTGTGCTTTGAAAGGTTTATGGTCCTGGAAGCTGCATCTCTGCACTTCTTCCAGTAAAAACTCACTCAGGTGAGTAGTCTAGACAGAGGTGACAGAGGATTTCCCTCTGAACAGGAACCCAGGAGAAGCTGGAAGCTGGAGTGAGTCTGATGGAAGAGGACAGGGCTTGGGACTTTTTTGCTTATTTCTTTTTTTGTTTTTTATACTGTAGTTAGCCAGCAGCCCATCCAAAAACAGTTGGCTGTATTAATTCTCCCTCAGTGAAAGCTTTACATGGGTGTAACTCTTTCTTTTCTTTGGCAGCCAAAACATTTTTACTTCCAACACCAGAAAAGTCTGGGGTTTTTTTCTTTTGGTGCCACTTCTAGGTAATGGAGCTTCAGCTAACCCAGCACTTACCAACATTTTAAATTAAATTAAAAAGAAAAACTGGGAGAAAAGGGACACGAATGCAAACCGGCAAAGTGGGACAAGGGCAGTGCTGCAGCTGCTGCTCAGATGGACAGCATGGAAAGGGCATGACATGGTGGGGGATGTTGTCATAATGTTTGAGAAAAAACATGTTTTAAAGCTTCCAAGGGCAAGCTTTTTATGGAGCACCTAATAACCCCTAAACCTTGTTGCTGCAACATGCTGGTCTCCCAGAGCCCTCTGCAGGGTTAGGAGGGATTATGGCCAGATATCAATATTGGCCTCGGCAGCCATGCTACCACAAAAAGTGTGCATCAGTTGTGAGCTTTCCTGGGCCGGGCAGTGAGTAAAGTGGGCTTGAGAGTGACCATTCCAGCACAGGGATGATGCAGAGTGGAAGTGACCATTCTTGGGAATCCTGGATCCAAGCAGATCTTCCCAATGCTGCAGGTGGGACTCTGCTGCTGATCTCCGTGTCTGTCAAGAGGTGGGAAGCAAGTTTAGTACACAGAATCATAGGATAGGTTGGGTTGGAGGGGTCTGTAATGACCATCTAGTTCCAACCCTGCTGCCATGGGCAGGGACATCTTCCCCTGGACCATGTTGCTCAAATGGGGGAATAAAGGGGCATCACTGGAGGTGCTGGTTCAGTGTGAGCTCATGTTGGACACAGGGACCCCACAGGAAGCAGAGTTCAGCTGAGGAATGAGCAGGTGCCTGTCCTGTCACTGCCTGCACAGCAGCAGCGCAGGGGAAAATCCTTCTCATGGGCTCCTCCTCATTCTTCCCCCTTGATTTCTCTCTGAAGAGCTCTCCTGGGTCACAAGAGACTTTGGTATTAAATCAGCTCTTCAGATCATGTTTGTTCTCCTTCCCAGGTGTCGTGGTTTAGCCCCAGCCCCACACAGCCACTGGCTCGCTCCCCTGGTGGGATGGAGGGAGAATTGGAAGAGTAAAAGCGAGAAAACTTGAGGGTTGAGATAAAAGCAGTTCAATAGGTAGAGCAAAAGCCATGAATGCAAACAAAGCTAAACAAAGGATTCGTTCCCCACTTCCCATCGCAGGCAGGTGTTCAGCCATCCCCAGCAAAGTCAGGCTCCGTCATGCCAAACAGTGACTTGGGAAATAAATGCCATTGCTCCGAGCATCCCCTCCTTCTTCCCCCAGCTCTGCGTGCTCAGCATGATTCCATATGGTCTGGAATATCCCTTGGGTCAGTTGAGGTCAGCTGTCATGCCATGTCCCCTCCCAGCTCCATGTGCCCCCCCACCCCAGCCCCTTTGCTGGTCCTTGATTCTATTAAAAGCACTTCTCAGTAACTGAAACATCGCTGTGTTATCAACACTGATCCAAAACAGCCCCATACCAGCTATTATGAAGAAAACTAACTCTATCCCAGCCCAAACCAGCACACCAGGATGTCTGGCAAGGGATTTTCTCTCCTTTTAGTCATTCTGCTGAGGCTCCTACATAAAATCTTTCCTGGCACTTTCCTCACAGTGTAGCTGGAGACATTGCACAGGTTTATGGATCTCTACCCAGATTTCCAGATACTGGTAGTCTTCTCCTCAGCTGTGAGGTAAAAAAGCCTGGAGTTGGGAGGCAGAGCCAAACCAGTAGATCTCTTCTGAGCAGCCGTCTGCATCCCAGGGGGGGACAGGTTGGTTTAGTCTGTTAAAAATAAGTTTGTGCCAGCTCTGTAGGGAGTGAAATGTCTGGGTGTGCAAGCTCTCTCATGGAACAGCTCATACAAAATGTGCTTTTTAAACTGCAATGTCCTGCATTTCTCCTGCCACCCAATCCAAAAACATCCTCTGGGCTCAGCAGGATGCTTCCCTGCGAAAGACGACAGAGCGTTTGAATGTGACTTCACAGCTATGGGGAGGGAGGTGCTGTAGGCTTTGTGTGTTCAGCGTGGAGCTCCTGTGATCTTTTTGGTATTTTTTATAGTACATAGAGATTTTTTTTTTTGTAATGCAGGGAGCATTTCTCATCCTTGATGTCCCTGGGAGCTGCAGTGGTTCCCTGCAGGGGCTCAGCCTGTCTGCTGGCTCCTTTCAGAGCTCCTTCTTGCGAGGGGTGTTGTGTGTGGTTGGCGGGTCTGAGATCTGGGAGCTGAAGGAAGTCAAGTTTGTGTTTGGGAGTTGAAATACTTGAGGAGAAGTAATTGACCATAATCTGAGAGCAGATCTAGCTATGCAGAGGACAGCTCATCACCGTGTTCACAGTGACGGGCTTGTGAACGGAAATGGAGCTGATGGATGTTTTCTAATTATTCCCTTGTGTTGCAAATGTTAGAGAGCCAGCTTGAAATCTCTGCCCAGAATTCAGAGCCTTAATTTGTTTGACCTTTCGACTGCTGCAGACACAAGGCTCTATGAATTGCAGTCATCTTCATTAATTTCTCTATTGTTCTGGGGATGCAAATGAGCGTGCTCTTCTGCAGATACCATGTGGAAGATGGAGATACAGCTCAGTGTTGGGCAGCACTTCTGTGTGTTTGAGGGGGTTTCTGAGCCATGCCTTAGTGGAAGGTGTTCTTCCAGACAGGTTGAGGGACATCCTGGCTTCTGGAGCTAGAGTTCTGTTCAAATCCATTGATGCAGGAGAGGTTTCTCTCCCTTTCCATGTCTTTCTTAGAAATAATCAGGTATAGCCTTTGTAGGCATCCATTTTGACAAAGAATGGTATATTTCAGATAACTTATCTCAAGGATATATAATGCTCCAGTATCATCCTCTTGGCTTGAAAATATTATTCCAACTAATCAGCCTAAAACCCCTTTGAAAGCACATATGTGTTTTCCACTAGTTTATCAGGGAGACTTTTTAGGCTGGTTTGGTTTCATGTTTTAATGACCAAAAGAGAGAGCTGCCAGGCATCTGCTGGTTCAGATGGATGTCCTGGTACCAAATGTGTGTGTCTGTGAATCACCAGTGGGTGCAGCAGTAATTTTTGGTAAGTAGGAGGCAGACAAAATTGCTGGTTATGATTTGAAGTCTTGCCCACAGCAGAGCAAGAAAAAGGGATGAATTAGAGACAGGAATAGTAGCACAGCCTTTTTTTCTTTTTGTGTGCAGGAAACCTCAGAGCATATAATAAACTACTGCCATTTTGATTACCAAAAAAAAAAAAACCACCCCAAAAAACTGAAAGCAGAGATAAAATAAGAAAAACCTCAAGCCTAATGGGTTTGCCAATAATAAAAATACATCCGAGAACAAAAGGCTGCAGTGTTTTTTTATATCTTGTATTCAGTACGCTGGATTGAAAAGGAGTTGGCTAAAGTGTATTTTTAAAGTCCCCACCTCACTTGTAGTTTCTCCCAGGAGGAGGAGTTGCCTTCGTGGCAGCCAGCGGGAACAGTGGCGAGTATGGGAAAAGACATAATTAGGATAGCATTAATTGCTCTTATCAGAGGATTTATTTTACAACAGCCCTTTAATTCAGGCTGCCCCACCAGAGTTCAGTGCACTCTCCAGCGAGGTCTGTTTTAGTCCTGGGAGCTGTGCGGGGCCTGGCCGGGGACCCTGCCGAATCCAGCACTGCTTTTTGACTTCAGCGAACAAAGAGCCATTAAATTACACAAATGCAAAGCTCCTTCAGGCTGTTCTGTCCAGTGGGACTTGTTTGAATCCTTATAAATACATTGAACTGACGTTGGCACTTTAAGTAAAGCCTTTCATGTCCTTTCTATATAATGAGTATAGCTTTGGCCTCAGCCAGTAATCTGCTTCCTTCTCTCATCCCTTCCCTCCCCTTCCCCCCAATTCCGAACCTGCTGCTTCTCATTTAGGGAGGCTCATCCTGCTGTCTGCTGAGCTTCCCCACGTCTTAGCACAGCTGAGGCATTGTGTGCTCCTGGCAGCTCTTCTGACAGGGGAAAAAGTTGGTACAGAATGCTGGTTTTCTCTGGACACAAATCAGGCTGCATTTTAATGACAATTTGCTGAGTTTTGGTGCATTGCACTGATACATTTTCTGACTGACTGTCTCAGTGAGCCCAAAAAATTACTTGTTCCTTATCCTCTTGCTGTGGGTGTGGGAACATAGCACCTTTCTAGCACTGCTGGGATGTGGTGGGGCATGGGGAAAAAAGCTAAAATTCTGAGTCAGCATTCCCTCTCTGCTGCTCTTTTAGGCTCAGACTAGGAGTTTTTTGCACTGACAAAACTCTAGCACTGACAAAACTCAGAGGATCCAGCTGTACTGCACAGCAAAGTGCCTTTCAGGGAAATCTGGCCCAGCTGCTGTACTCCACCCAGGGTAATAGTCTAAGCAAAGCAAAACGCTGCTTAATCCCAAGTCACTTTTTGTGCCCACAGCTGAACTCGGACTTCCTGCTCTCCAATGCTTATCCTTCAGGGCTGATGCTTGGGTGGCTCCAAACCAGTGTCATTACCAAAGCAGCATAAAATGTGTAATTGGACTTGCCGGTGTCTGGAGGAATCTTGTGTCCCTCCAGGTCCAGGGGCGTCCCCCGTCCACGTTGATGGGGAGGCTGCAGCTGCTCTTGGCTGATTCCTGGCAGCGTTTTGGGGCTGGCTTAGCACAGGGCTTGACAATGGATTTTCCACGAGGTGCAGCACACGGCAGTGCCCGGAGCCGGCTGCCGTCCGGCCGTTCCTCGTTAGGAAGTTGGACGCTGTGGTTGGCAGAGGCGGCAGCACTGCGGCTGCTGCGGATCCACCGTGGCTCTGAGTCCGCTTTTCCTGCCCAGAAAAGCGATTGGAAAAGCAGGAGATGTTTGCATTTGGAGCTGTGGGTTGTCGAGCACTCGGTCGTGTCCCCCCCTGGACTTTGCTCGTTTGATCTCGAGTGCATCACAGGCTGTTCGGTTTCACCCAGGTGTGTCCGTATTAACACAAGAATTTCAGCCTAATCCAATTGTGCTCTGGAGGGACGACAGAGAGGTTAATTCCTGATCGTCTCCACAGACAGCTGATTGATTAGGGGAGAGATGCTTGAGTGGTCCTAAGAAAGAGGCGTATCCCGCATTGCAGTAGGAGAGGCTCTGGGGGAAGGATTTAGTCTCCCATCTGTCCTGAGATAGGAATTGTTCCTGACACCAGCTCTGGTGACCTACAGTGACCTTCAGCATGGATAACCAGCCAAAGCTCTCAGAGAAAAGGTCTGTATCTTACTTGGGACTTGGTCTGGTGGGAGATGCTCAAAAACTTCTCAGAGCAAGGCCCTTGTGTCCCCTGACCTTCTCCCCTCATATCTTTTGCTACAACAAATACATTTAACACCAAACCTTCCCTGTTACTGTTGGAATCTTCTGAAGCTCTGAAATAAAAGTTCATGAACACAGGACTGTGAGTGGTAGGGACAAGTGGAGAAAGATAAAGACAGTTGTGTAAGGTAATGAGCTATATGGAGAATTTAGAGGTTCTGGTCCAGACAGGATGGTCGGTCGCATGTAAAGCAAGTGGGATGCTCTGTGCAACAGCTTCCAGAAACTTTATGTAAAGTACGTGTTTTTTGTAAAAAATAGGGTTTAATCTGATTTGTAGGTAAGAGCACTTCGGCAGTAATTTATAATCTTGCCCACTTTTTTCATTTTGGTGAAGCTGTTCAAAAGTTTGGCTACTTTGACAGTGTGGTGTCCCTGTTTTCAGCTCTTGGATCTTCTTACTCCTTTAAATCAATAATGGAAGCCCATTTCCATATTGTCAGATAGTAACTACCCACACCTAGTGTTCAAATTGGGACTGTCTTTGTAAGTGCCTTTCCCACCTTGTTATTCCTGCTTTATCAGAAACTCTCCAATGGCTAGTGCATGTGGTGGCAATTCTTTGTGTGCCAGGCACTGAAGTAAATGTTGGTCTGTAAAAACGTGCTTTTTGAATGTGCTTTGCCCGAGAGAAGTAGGTGTCAACAGCTCCTATTTCAGTTCTTGTTAGAGTTTTTGTATTGACTATTTTGCCATCTGCCCCTGCTGTCCCTCACATAGCAGAGGCTGATTCTGCTCTCCAGGCCTGTTCTGAGGTAGGAAAAGTGGCACATTTCTACTGCTGAGTCAATGGAACAGTGACACACAGCAGCATTGCTCTGCCATGTGGTCCAGAGAGCATTTCAAATGGAATAAATCCTGCAATCCTGTTAAAACTATGCCAAAACTCTTTTCAGACTGGGTATTAATAGCAGACTGACATGAGTTTCTTGCAGACTGTCATCTCTAGCTTTAGCCACCTTGGGCAGGAGGAACTGTTAGAGGTTTCTAAGCCAAAATCTGTGAGGCTCTTTCTCTCCTTAGTGGGGAAAGGAACTGATGGTCAGGTCTCCAAATGATGTTTAACATAGTCCCTGTTTAGGCCATTGATCCAGGAACAGAAAGTCCATGTTCCCAGATCTTTTAGAAGAGTCACTCTTACAGGATAAGGTTGCCAAGTCTTCCAAGACATTAATTATCACGCTGTAATTCCATCTGTGACCCTAATAAAGACAATGTCGTGAGTGGTGATCTGCTTTCGTCCTCGTTTTGCATACCTTGGGCTGGTACATGAATGTTTGCATTTTTGGCATTCTTGATTTTTAGGTTTTTCTCTTAAAACAAGGAGAGAGGCTGCATGAAAGTCAAAAGAGCACAGTTAGTCGTCAATGAAGTCGGGGTAGAATTTGCACAGCTGCCAAAATGAGGTTCAGATATTTTACTGGGTGACACAAAATAAATGTTTAATTCATAGTGCATAACACTTTAAATAAATATTACTTGGCCACCCTCTAATGAGGATATGCTTGACCATTGACACCTCGTATTCTGGCTGTAGTTTCTCTCACTAGTTTGTATGGCAGACTGTACATGTTTTAGGAAAAACAACGTTCAAAATACAATTCGCTCAATCTTGTCTAAAATGAGTCTTCAGTTTTGTAACGTCATGTTTGAAACCCTACATTTAAATTGTGGCTTGCAGGCAGCCTTCAGGATTCGAACTGAGCTTAAAACTGAATTTTATGGAGCAATAAACTGCAATGTCGTATACTAGGTGATGGCAACATACAGCTACTGTCTATTTTTGGCTAAGGACCTAAGAATTTCTCCTCCATTTTGCCTTCTTGAGAGACATTTGCTTGTTCCCTGCATCCCATGCCATGTCGGACCCACCTGCATGCTGGTTTTCTAGAGGTTTAGCCTGTGCTTGAGGAGGGGGGCAGTTAGTTTTTGAGCCTGGCTGCACAAAGGAAGCAGAAGTTTGGTTAGCGATTATTCTTTCTCACTGCTTTTTGTTGCATAACCAGAGCTGTTTCTTGGACAAGCTAGCCAGAGAGTGAACAGAAAGGGAAAATCTCTGGGAATAATGGAGCGGCTGCAGGAGGGCTCCCCCTCCTCCTGTTACAGGTGGGAGGGCAGAGGGAGTAGAAGGAAAACATAACCACAGCCGTTGTAAATACGAATTTCCTAGGTAAACAGGGATTTGTGGAGCACAAATCACACCCGCTGCAGTGAGTTATTTGTTGCAAGTGTAGTGAGTCTCTTCTGGTCTCTCCACAGCTGCTGCTTTCTCACCAGGCTTTTGTCCTTTTCCTAAGAGTTGAGCATCTCTGATTTGGGGCAGCCTTAGTTCTTAAGGTATTATCACGTTAGCACTGCGCTGTTCTTTCTGGGACGGTAGGAAGTCAGGGTTAAATGAAGGTAGGAAGTCAGGCTTAAATGAAGGTAGGAAGTCAGGCTTAAATGAAGGTAGGAAGTTGCGGTTGAATAAAGGCAGCTGAGGGGGAGGCAGCTCTTGACCACCGCCGATGCTTGGTGGGGCTGTGGGCTCCGGCAGCTTCTCAAATCAGCTCCCCCTGGTTTATGTCAGCAGTGAGACCCAGATGGTGCTGATAAACCTTTGGCTGTTTCAGTTTTGCTGAGAAGGGCTTGGCAGGAGATCACACACCTCTCCTAGCGTCTTCCCAGACTGCTTTAGTGAAGGGGCTGCCGCTCTTCCATGTCATTCTTGGATGTAAAGCGCTGCCCATTCTGCTGAGGAAAGCTGCTCCAGAAGCTCACTAGCACCACTCCCCCGTCTTCAGGCAAGGCTCTTCCTGCTGCTTGTGCCGCTGCCAGGACTCAAACATCAGGGAAACCAGAATGTTTGCACTGTGAGCTAATCTACTCTTTAAAGATGTTAGATAATGTAATAAAATAGCTCAGCGGTGCATTACAATTACCTTTCACATTTCGTCATGCTTTGAAAATTTTTGTCTTCTGAAACTAGGACTGTATTTTTAGTACAGTGCAATCAAAAATGTCTGGCCAAGAACCTGATATAGTACCTAGGAAAATGGAAATATTCCTTTAAATGTCTTCCAGAGCTGTGGTTTCCGCTGAGTATTAAACTCCATTTGTTGTGTCCTGATTACATACTTTGGTCTGGGTGATATATGGCTTGGTTTTGTAATTCCATATATATGAACAGTTTGATCGCTTCCTTGTATTTTTAATAACAGAAAGCACAACGTAGACTTTTATTTTAGCATGATGTAAGCATAATTATTTGGTGGGCAAGAGAATCAAGATTACATTCTTTTGCTTGCCACTGAGGCTTACAGATTTATTATTGTTTTGTTTTTTCTTCATGGTTATGGCCAAAAGATTCGTGCTATTAAACCCCAAACCATTATGTCAGAGTAATGGTTTCTGTAACTTGGAAGTGAAGAAAGAAACCGAATCTAGAGTTGGCTAAGTCACCACTGGGTTTGGAGTGGATTTGACATTTGGATTTGATATCATTCAGTAGTGATGTGAATTGGTGCATCTCTTACAAACCTGCATCACGGTTCACACAGTTCACTCCTCCTGGCATTTTGCAGCATTCAGGGCACAAATTATTAGCAGTGGTCTCAACTCCTCTCATAAACTACAACCTCTTGCTGTCATCTGCTCTTTTCCAGTCCTTGGTGTATCTCTTTTCCTATAAGGAAATTTCGAGGCTGGCATTTATCCCGCTTCTTCCTATCTGCACGGTGTCTGTGCAGAACTGCTCAGCTCCTGCTGCCACCTTGAGCGAGCCATCAGCTCTTGTCACCACACACTTCTCGTGGCCATGAGCCATCTCATCCCTGTCTAGTTGCTCTCCTATGGAACACAAAGCAAACCCAGAGCAGAGCAGATAAATGTCCTTTTAAGACAGTGCCAGTCTCAGTACCGGTGTGAGTTGTCTGAGAGATGAGGATGAGAAGAATGTTGTGGGTAGGGTTAGTTTTTGATGTGGGTTTTTTGATGTTGTGGGGTCATTTTGCTTTCCCTTTACTTCAGCCATTTGACAAAACAGAGAGGCTGACATTTCATGGGTTGGATGATTTCTCTCCCATTCAGAGTTGACAGGAGGGCTACGCCACAGGAGAAATCCAACATGCAAGGAGCCCAGGAAGCTGGACTTCCAGGGAGAGGAAGGTTTTCTTCCGCCTAATTCTTGACTCACTGCAAATAACGTTGTACATCTGCCAAGATGATGTTGTTACTCTACTAGTGGGTCACAGAACCAGGACACTCATCCCTGCTGCCAGGGGACAGTGCGTGCTGTAGTGGGAAGGCATTGTCAGGCAGGCGCTGACTCTGCCAGGTCCTCAGGTTCTGGCCACGTCACTTCAGTCCCAGCCATAAATCCTCTTTCTTAGAAATCCTCCAAGTGTGAAATCCCAGTCCTCAAGAACAGGCAGTACTTTGGTTGGAAATCAGCATAAAGCAGTGAGCAGTACAACATGTTGTGTAAATCACATGTGTTTGTGTCCTCACCCCTTCTGAAGGGAGGCAAAGAAGTGTCATTGGGAGTTGATGGATTTAGTGGGGTTTGTACGTGATTTCTTTTAACGTGCTTCAGATTAGTCACGATGCTTTGTTTCCTAGGCTTCATTAAGCTTGTGGTCTGACCATATTGTGATAGTCACTCCTCACAGTTTGCTCAGTACTAGTTTTAATATCCGGATATAGATTTCTTCAATATCCTGCAATGCATTTTTTGGTGCTTTTCTGAATAATGCTAATACTAAACAGTCTGTGATGCACCAGGCCCCTGAGCTACATTTTAAGGTTAGCATAATGCTTTCCATCTCTCTTTGCACAACACAGACTCCTGTTACGTGTTGAGGTTTTTTTAGGACATAAAGTACCCAAAAGGAGATTCTTGCTTAAGAAGTACTATGAGACAGCACAACGGTGCTGCAAACTTGCCTCTTCTGTTCTGATCTGTCCTTGTGCTTTCTCCCTTTTACTCTCCCTCTGTCTTTGCTCCTCTCCTTTTTTATCTGTGGGAAATGTCCAATGATGCACTGTTTCCATGGAAAACAAATGCTCAGGAGATCATCTCTGTATTCCTCTGGCTTAAAGATCTGTAGAAACAAATGCCATTCCAGAGGGGAAAATAAAAGTTCTCTTTTGACAGTTCACTGAATAAAAAGGTGGCGCACTGAACAGTTTGGGCTGGATTTGTCACCTCTGTTCCTGTGGCACTACTGAATTAGCTGCTAAAATTTCTGTGAAGGGAGGAAACAACTTTTTTGAAAGTCAAGAGGTCAAACTTCTCTCAGAGACAGAGATTTGTTAGTTGCTGGTGTGTATTGAACCACTTCTGGACCAGGTGTAGACTTGCTCTCTCTGAGCAGAAGAAAGAGCTTTTTAACATATTATGATTGTCTTAAGAATAAAAAAGAAAACTCTTGCCTCGGGTGTTTGACAGGAGGCCAGACCTCAGAGGACAGCTGAAGAGAGACAGACAGGTTTCTAACATCTGTTTTGGGTGGGTGGATTATATTTGACTTTGGCATTCACATCAAGATGAGGCAAAGCCAGGGCTTGATGAAGAGCAGGGTCCCACAGCCTACATGACATTCCCTGGCTCTGGGATGGGAAAACCCCAAATGGGGATGGGCAAAACAGCCACGAAACGAGGGTGAGAATACTGGGGTACGTGCAAAGCTCTTTCCGTAGGCTTTAGAGAAAAGTATTGCTGGATTGGGCATCCCAAATCAGGTTGTGGCTATCAAGGACATCCCTGACAGATGTCCTTGAGCAGAGTGAGAGCTGTCCTCCCACCCAGAGCTCTGGGGGTGCCTCTGGGCCCTGCCAGATGCGCTGTGTTGAGCAGTGCTGCTATTTTAAGACTCATGTAGTGTGTCAGTGCCCACTTTGCCTTCTGACTCAAGGTGCAGCCCCCAGGGCTGAGTCAGCAATGGATCCCCCTGCCACCAGCTGAGCCTGTTCCCAAACACTTGCTCTCAATAGAGGTTTCCAAGCCTGCTGTTGGCCGGGAGTTGGGAGCACCTATTTGCTCATCGAGTGCATGTCAGAGCCCGGATTAGCTCAGCTCAAAACCGCACTGAACTCGGGAACAACCTGCAGTTCAGATGATACAAGTATATCTCAGAAGAGTACTGAGGAAAGGGCAGCAGAAAGTAGTCCTGTGTGTCCCTCTGAAAGCCCCATTGAAGGGCTCAGGCTCCCTCGTGGCCATGCCTTTGTGGGACAGCAGAACACAGTCCCCATCCATGCACCCTGCCCTCCCGGGCCCGCCTGCCTCTGAACCGCGGCGATTTATGACACCCCGAGGACACCAGGGCCCGTTTCAATGCAGCTTTAAGCTGTCAGGCTGTAAATTGTCTTGGTTCAGGAGCTACTTCAAAGCAGCCCAGGCTTCCTGCAGCAAGGAGAAGGCTTTTTGGCAAACCCAGCACAAGTCATTTGCTATTCATGAGTCAAATCCCTGAAATGTCCTGGATCAGCAACTAAAAATGGGTCATAAGAAGACATGGCATGGCTGTCTTCTGAAGGAAGCTGCGAACTCCACTGGCCTTCTCCATCTGTTGGCTAAAGCTCCTTCTATGTTCTCAGCCATGGCTTTTCCTCCCTCCCTGCCTTTCTCTGTTGAGCAAGCACACATGAGGTTTCCTGAAGCAGCGGGACCTTGACCCAACAGGCAAACCCACCCAGATGATCTCCTATTTCCCCTGTCTCAGGTGGAAAAATGTCAATGGAGTATAGGAAAGTCACTAATGAAAATGATGAATTCCTCCAAGCTGCCTTCTTTCCAAATCTGGAAAGGCTGCACTGGCCAAGGGAGAGGGAAAGGAAACACCAGCTGGGTGCCAGGTGAGGCTTGTAGGCTGCAGTCTGGCAGCTGGAGGGATGGAGGGACCAAGCCATGGTGGCTGCAGGCAGTGGGCACAAGTTTTGGAGCCGGGTCTGCTCTCCCAGAACTGCACCTGTGGGAGCTTGGTTGCAGCCAGCAGAAGGAAGTGTCCTCCAGGTTGGAAGCAAAGAAAACCCTAGAAAGGGACCCAAAAACTCTTTGTATGTGTGACTAATATTCACAAGAGAGTTCACTTGTGTTGTGTGAGCAGCAAATCCTTCCCCAAGCTGGGGAGTATTTGAGACAGTGCTCTTTTCCCTTTCCACTTGTAATGCATTTACATTCAGCATAATTGCATTTATCAGCATCCACATCTCCTGTTTTAATTTAGAGCATTACAAAAGGAGCAGTTGAATATTCTTTTTGTCAGAGCTGGATGATGGATGGTGAACATCAGCAAGGCTTAAACACCCATGTGGAGGTGAACCCCTGGCTCTGACAGACCGTGTGTAATGCAAGAGGCACTTGGTTACAGAGTGCTGCAGAGTAATGCTGCTTATTCCTTGTCCAGGCTGTGCCAGACAGCAAACTTCCAGAAAACCTCAGACCATATACAGTTAGCCAGCAACACTATGTGAAATTTTTAACCATATTTGAACGAACGGGCTAACTTGGACACGGCAAGGAGGGAAATGCCAGTCTGCCTGACAGCTCGTTTTAATAATGAGAAAGTTGTTCCACTGACAGGAGGACAATGAAAACTGTGGCTGCCTAGAAAGATACTGCCTTTCTTCTACTTCTGAGCATATGTGAAACTGCAGAGGAACGGGCTGGTCCCAGATCTGTGCACGTGCAGCAGTGCTTTTCCCTTCTTTCATCCCTTTTCCCTTCTTTCCCTCCTTTTCCCTTCTTTTACCATTTTTCTTTCCAGGGTGTTGAATCTGCACCCACCCTGCCAACCCTATCCAAATGAGTAATTAGTAAATCACTGCTTTCTCCTAAAAAGTGATTTATTTTAAATATATTATCCCTTGTGCTTCAGCAAAGCAAGCAATAAAAATAGGTGACCTTTGTAGTTAGAGCTATTAATGCACAATTTATGGCACTTTTGGGTTACAGGGCGTGAAAGGCAAATTCTTGAGAGATTTATCAGCCCCCTGAATGGGCAATCCTCGTCTGCTGATCCCCTGTTGATCAAAGAGCTGTATTTTTTATAACCCAACTACTGTATATTGCACTTCCTTTTGATGGCAGAGACCTTGTCATGGAATGGTTTTGGCAGTGCCACGTCTGCGCTGGATGATGCACATATGTTTTCCAGTGATGAGACAAAGGGCAGATTTTGTTTTTAAACTCAGCACAGAAGATCAGGAAGGCTTTAAGTCGTGCGTGGTAATGGTACAAGCACTAGAGGAACTCTTGTGCAATCATCATCTCACGGTGGAAAGTCTGTCTGCAGCAGCGGCGTTACCGCACAGTGCTCGTTACCATCACAACCTTCTAAAGCTCTGCTGTCCCCGGGCCAGAGCTCAGCTGTGGATCCTCGTGGGCTGGCTGAAACATGTGGCTTCTCCACATAAAACGAGGGTTTGTGACTTTATTTCCCTCCCCTCCTCTGAGCAATTGCTAAACAATTCTTTGGGCGAAAAACCAAAAAGTGCACACGTTTCATATAGACACTTGAGAACAATGCTGTGCAGCTTTGGTGAGCCCTGGAAGCCATCACCCTGTGCTGCTCTCCGTGTGAAACAAGCTGGTGATTGAGTCCAGGCCCTGGTAGTCAGTCTTCAAACCAGCTCCAGAAGTGGTGGCTCTGGCTAAAAAAACAGATTGTGGATGAAGAACTGCTCTGAGCTCGCAGGCGGGTGAAGGAGGAGTGAAACCCTCAGCCTGTGTCACAAACGTTGTGTCTGTACCAGGCACCGGTTCTGTGGGGGTCTGTAAGGAACTCCATAGCTTGTCCTGGTTTTCTACCAACAGGAGTAAAAGGAGATGTTCTTTTAAATCCAGGTTAATTTGAGTGAGTTCCTGCTTCGTTGCTGGATGCCATGGAGGGGTGTACTGAGATGAGCTCAGTTTGTTGAACACCAGGTTTTATCCCAGTATGGGCCATTCACTTAAGAGGTGGACTCAGTGATCCCTCTGGGTCCCTTCCAACTCAGAACATTCTGTGATTTCTGTGATGGTGATTACTGCTGACAGCAGACCTGAGCAGGAAACCCAGCACTGCCTCGTGCTGCCAGCTCCCGCCCCGCTCGGAGCAGACCAGCCTTCAGCAGTGGCCAACCACAGGTATCTCAGTACGACCCTGGAAAAAGCAGCTTGAGAGTATCATGTTGGAGCACTCACGGAAATCCAAGCCTGGAAGAGAGATGGCTGTGCCATGCAGTTAACACAGTGATTCACCATCATCTTTTCCTTTGTGCTGTTGCAAACCAGGCGACACCGGTGAGATGCGAGCGGAGCCGCATTGGTCCAGTGGGACCAAGTGGACAGAATGAGCCCTTTCAGAGTGTTACTTGAATGCTGGCTGGTTCTGTGTTTTAGATAACCCCACCAGCATGAAGTGGTGTGCAGCTGCCACCTCCTAGGGGCAGGCCATCAGCAATTTGGAAGGGGCTAAGGTTTCAAGAGCACCTTCTTAACAACATCCCTTCTTCCAGCTGCTCGCCTGGCAGAGGCACCACGCAGCAGCACCCTTGGAGTGGCTGTTGTGGCATCTGGGAGGAGAGTTCACCAGCAGAGGAATTAGAAATGTTATATATTCCCAGCTTTCTGTCTGTTTTCATCAGCTGATACTGATGTGGCTGGCAGAAAAATGCTTTTACCATCAGTTGTTAGGAAAGCATAATGCAGATGGGTTTATAAATGCAGTTATGGAAGATGCTCTCTCACTTCAAGGCTGTTCTGACACTGCAGGTCGGGGGGGCTGTAGCTTTGACACAGGCAGTTGAGCAGTTGGCCTTGTCTTGGGGATTTAATTCAGCATTCCCAGCTCCCTTCTTGCCCCTTTCCAAAAGGTGTATTCCTGACACAAATCTTCTCAAGGGACCAGAAACAGCAAGCATGGTCTGTTGCCATGAAAAAGGGGCTGTGGCCGTCCTCATCCGAAATGGTTCTGCTTAAGCTGGAAGTGATGAATGTCTTGCACATGAAGCCATTTCTGAAAATACACCCCCACCTTTTTCCATTCAGAGAAGAACTGCAGCAGTCGCTATTGTGAGGCTGAATCTTTGCCTAATTAAATTCACAGTAATCTCCTGTGAAGGCTCAAGAGAGATTCAGAGCTTTGTGCTGATGTGACTGCCTCAGCCCTGTCCTTCAGTGCTGTTACTGTGACATTGTCTCGGTGTAGGGCTCCATGTGCCTACTCAGGGGTGGAGGTTCCTGAAACATCCTGCAGCAACAGAAAGCTGTGCTGGTGGGCACATGTGGGCAAGACTGACAGGGAGGGATCCTGCAGACAGACCCACTGGAGCCAGTGCTTCCCACGCTTCTTGCAGAGTCTGGTGTTGGCAGAGATCTGGAGACCTGGGGTGGTGTGATGCAGGATCACTGCTGTCCCCATCCAGTCTGGCAGAGAGGCTGTGCTGCTCCAGCTTGGATTTCTGATGTTGGACTGATGCTGAGATGGTGGATGGCTGCCTGGGCTGCAGCTGAAATTTCTCCAAGCAGAGGGTTTCTTCTCCACCCCCCTGTAAGAAGCAGCTTTTGGTAGCCTTGCCAAGTGGACCAAAAAGGCTCATCATCCATCATGGCTCGCAACTCCTACAAAACCACTGGATGTAGGAAGTAGCTCCCAAATAGGAATCTTTGAATTCCATGAACAAAAGTATTTCTAAATGATTACATTACTGCTTCTTGAAAACACATGGTGGAAAATCACACAGCAGTCCAGAAGAGGTCTTCTCTTCTGTAGTCTGTGTTCAGAGGAAACTGCATCCCTCTAACTGTGTTTTTAGCATCCAAAAAGTATTGGCTAGGGTTTCAGAAGCTTTCTGCTCATCATCTCCAGGAAACTCCCCTCCAAAGGTCATGTGCTGCTCCTCTGGAATCTTAACACTTCACATGAGAAAGAGCAGATACAGACTTCCAAGGATGCAGCTCTGTCTTTCATGGGCCTGTTGAAATTCATAATGAAAAACAAGTTTTCTTGTGCTCTGCCTGCACTGTGGAGTAAAAGTGTGGAGTTGACAACAAGGAAAAGAAATCCTGAGACACAGTAGATTTGATGTGCAAGTAATTTGGCATCATCCCTGAGTGTGGCCTTTAAATGAACAATCAGCAGTGAGTTGCTGTATCCCTGGTTTTGTTTGGATCTGGGACAGAGGCTGGAGAGGGAGAGCTGAATCATTTGCCCCATGGGTCAGAGCCTTAACTTGAGCAAGGGCGAGCCTTGTGAAGCGCAGTGGTTTGCACCAGGACTTGTAATTTGGAAATTATGCTGGAAGCAACTTTTGATTGCACTTTCTCAGGCAATCCCAATGACAATTAGTCATTTGCACCTACGATGTTCTGCTTCTTTAATAGCTGTAGCGTAGAACATTTGTTAATGTTTAGTGGTATTTTATTTGTTTTTGTTTCTGTCAAATCAGAACCTTTTGGATGAAAACCTTACAATCACATCCAGCTCTCCTAAGGTTTGCACAGTTAAATCTAAATATCCTAAACTGGCACATTCTGTTTTATCTGGTTTCTATATCCTCATTTAGACCAGAAGGATGAAGCTCAGTTTAGTGTGCAGGGCCAGGAGGAGGGAAGTTCTCTGCTTCCTAGCTGGAGGATCTCAGTTCCCAAGTGCCTTGGACTGCTCCCACGTGTAGGTTTTGGGTAATGAGATCGTCGAGCTCGGGGTCAGAGGTGAGGTACACGATGCTGGTTTTGAAGACCCATTCATTTTTGCAGGTTTTCTTCTTTCCTTTGCCAAGCTGGAAATACTTTAAAGGCTACTTGGTTTGAGAAACTGTAAATGAATAAGTAATTTTTAAGCTCTTCTACTTGCTTAAACAAGAAAGGATGGGGAGAAAAACAGTTGTTTAATTAAACAGCTACTTGGTATGGTTCACAAAAGCTTGAACTCCAGCAGTAACTCTCCTAATTCACAGATTCCTTGGGAATTCAATGACCTTGAGTTTGCTGTGCTTGAAACTTGCCTTAGTACTTGGCTTCCTTTCTGGAATACTTTGGAGAGGAGAGCGGTGCAGAAGGCACTGCGGGGCTCTCGAGTGAGACCGGCACTGTTTCACTTAGGATCATATAAGAAGAGGCATTTGTGCTGTACAAAATAAGCTTCTTGCTTCAGAGCATGCCTGGACTTACTGCACCCAGAGGTCACAGCTGGATGTGCCTCTGCTTCCCCGGCAGTCTGGGGAAATGGAAATTTTGAGTACTGACTGCTCAGGATGGTTTTCTTGCTTCTCTTTATGAAACGAAGCAAACGTGAACGAGCAGTGCATGATGAAATTTGTGTGAGAAGTAACTTGTCTGAAGAGTCACATCATTTAATCATGCTCCAGAGCACAGGGCTTCACTTGCCAGCTGAGAGGGAAGTCTGATCTCCCAGTGCCGAGTGGCGTTTCCCGCATCCTTTCCTGTAGTGGCAACTGGGGAGGTTAAAGCCATTCACTGGAAATGGGTGTTTATCCATTACTTCCCTGTGTTTGTCTCCACCATAATAACTCTGAAGGAATGGCTTCAGTCATGTCAGTGTTTAGCTGTGGGATATAAAGCATCAGGGTTTAAACAGAAAGAAACCTGAATACACAGAGTTGTATCCAGGAGGTCCCTGCAGTCATTCCCTCTAGCAGAAGGAAGTCAGCAGTAAGCAAAGCCACCCTGCTCCTTTCCCTTGGCAAAATTTTTCGTCAGTTGAGCTATATTGGTAATGTAAAAACCAGAAAAGTGGACATCTGTTGTGGTTAATGAGTGAAAAGTGGCAAAATTGTGCTAGTGCAGCTACAATTATTTCATGCAGTTCCTTGGGATGTGGGTGTGGAAAGTGTTTCATTTCACTTCAACCAGCCAACAGGAGCTGCCCCCTTCCTTGCACCAGCTCTGGCAGGAGCGAGGAGGAGATGGACATGAGCATCCTGTCTGGATTTGGCTGCAGAGCTGAGGGGCAGGGTTGGGGCTGTCCCAGCACCCACGTTGCTCCCGCAGGAGAACAGCTCCACACTGGGACGCACATCTTCATCTCCCGATGGAGGTGCTCAGAGCTAGGTGACATTAACCATCATTTGGGCTTTTAATTAACTGGGCTTTGTATTTAATGCCCATTTTGGGCATTTTGAAACCTGCCATGCAACTTGTCTTATCCATGATTGCTTTTCATGAGACTTGTGGTGCTGCGTTTTCTGGGCTCTGGTAGCACAATCTGGAGCTGTGAGAGAAAGCCCTTGGGGGCTAATCCGTGGCTGCGGGCCAGTCTCTGCATAAACTGGTCTTATTTTTAAAGTCCATTTTCTCCAGTACACTTTTTTTTGGCCTGCAAAAGACTTCTTCATTTAAAATGAAGAACATAACACTCTCTCCTTTCAGTTGGTCTTTTGGACATGAGCCAGCAGTGCCCACAACAGCTGTACCACAGTTTAAACATTCAGTCTCTAATGGTTTGGGGAACATTAGGGTTTTTAAGGCTTCAACAGGTCTAGAGTAAATAGTGGTCAATAAAGAGTAGCTCTTCTTTGTATCCCTACACTCTCAGTGCTCTGCACTAGAATAAAGCATGCTTAGAATATAATCATTGCAAAATTAATATCCATGAAAGGTTCTTTTTTAAAAAAAAAGAATCATAGAGAAACCTGTTTCACTAAAAGAAGAGTTTGCAAGAGTTCAGCTCTCAAGACTCTGGTAACGGGCATGGGGAAGTTTGCACGTAATGTCTGTGGGAGACGTGCACGTCCTGGGCTTGTGTCACTCCCCACATGTGTGTTTAGTGACTGGGAGGAGCAAATAAATCACAGTATTCCTTTCTCTATTGCCTTCTTCCACCCACCTATTGATGATGTACACAAGAGTTAATTATGATTTTGTGTCTTCCTTATGGCTTTCCAGTATTGCATGGAGTTGAAAGCCAGAGTGTGCTAATTGGTAATATTTAGCATAGTGTTTTGGACTCAAATATGGTAAGAAATTATGTTAGCAGTGATTTGTGATAGTTGGATATTGCCCTTGCTAGTGATTTAACCCAGTGCTGGGGAGCCTTAATGATTTGAGCAAATGAATGTTGGTGGAGCTGAGAAACAGTGTGGAGGGAACTGCTCACTTCCTTTTAGTTTGTAGATGTGGGTGAGCAAACACAATCCATGTGGGGCTGGTTTCTGGGAGAAAGCTCTTGGGCCTTGCAGCCCTTCTGTGGCACTGGGTCAAGTGTCTGCCAGTGCCTTGGCCTGGGAAGGGTTAAATTGCTCCATTGGCCACTGGCCACTTGGACTTGCGTACAGCACTTGGTGTAGCTGTGAAAAAATAGTTTGTAACTCCTTGTACTCTCTGTAGGGAATTGATTAACCCCTTCCAGTACCCTTCTTTGTGTTTGCTGCCGGTGTGGGGTGTACCTTGGCTCCCAGAGAGGGATCAGAGCTGCGGGATCCTGGCACACCCCGTGCCTGCTGCAGCCTGCTGAATGCGAGGGGACAGGGGGGACGCTGGAGTAGCAGAGGGGGAGGCTTCATAGGAGAAACACTGAATGTGCGAGGCTTGCAGGGCATTCTTCTGAAAAATAGGATTATATAAAGCCTGGCTACTGTGGTGCTTCTCATTAGCTGCACCGCGGGGTTGGCCAGAGCGCAGGGCTCGGGCAGTTGTCACCTTTTTGGCTGGAGCAAGGTGGCTGCTAATAAATGTTTCAGTTGTAAATTGCTTTGTGTTGAAGCCCCAGTAAAGTCTTGCTGAGGTCTGTTTTATTTTCAGTTCAGTTTTTGAAGCAAGCTAGTTTTGGGAAGGGGCAAGAAGGAGTATTAGAAGTTAACCAGTCTACCCTAAGAGGTTACTCCTGAGTGGCAAGCCAGAGCTTTAAAATATGCTTCTTAATTTTAATTTGTGCCGTTTGCTAGGGCTTCCTATCTTTACTTCCATTGGGAAGTTTCATAACATTTTCCTACCCATCGGTATTCTATTAAAACTTTGTTGTGTAATCTGAAAGCCTTTCTGCTTCTCATGGTTTCCTCTTCAGAATGCCCTAGGTAGCAATTTTAGATTAAATGCATTCAGGCTGCATGGTCTTGATTTTGTTGTCTTATAAATTCAAAACAAGGCTTGAAATTAAATCCTATTGTCAGTTTTCCTTCAAATAATGGCGACCTGATGATGTGATTGAAGATTTTTTATCTAATGTCACAGTATTCCTGGAAAAGCCTCTGCCTATAGCTGTAGTTAAAATGTCAGTGAAATTGATTACCATATGCATTTAATACTTCTAGTTCTACATATACATAGTGTTAGAGGATAGATCGGTGTTGTCAGCAATATAAGTGGGTCCTGCAGTGTTGGACTGATCCTGTTCTTCCCATGTGAGTTCTCCACTGTAGTAAACTATGCTCACAGGACTGACCTAAGTGGGTGTGATTTGAGATCTCCTAGAGCCCTTCACAGCAACAGCAAGGTTCAAAGTGACCAGAAAAATAAAGTGTTATTAGTAGAGGAAACAATACAGAGATACAAATGAAGAACAGTCTTTTGGGTGACTGGAAAAAACGTGTTTCTTGGGAAAGCTTGAGGTTCATTCAGTTTGGATAACTCTGCTGGACGTGGGATTAGACCAGCTAACCTCTGCCCGTAGCGCTCTTTTAAATCTTGCATGACTTCTAAAAGGATATTATACATCTCGACAGGCAGCTCATCTGAGGCCTGCCAAGGGGCCATGGCCAAGATGTTGTCCTTTGGCTGCGTTGCTGTGCAGATCCATCCATCCTCTGGCCTGGATTGCTCCCAGACAGCGTGCACGCAGCAGGGATCACTTGGGGAGAGCGGGAAGAAGGTGAACTTGAAGGAGAGGGGGCGGGGGACTGGTGGTGACCCACGAAATAGATGTCCTTTCTTTCTCAGTCTGGCTGAAATTCCTCCCTCCCTCCTTTGCAGTGATTTACATTTGCTCAGATTAAAATCCGTGCTCCCAGTAGGCTCAGCTTGCTCCGTGCTGTCGGCGGCGATATGCCGAATGTCAGGTTTCAGCGTGCGCACAGCCAGCTTGTTAAGATAGCAGCAATTAAATCCAGGCGTAAGTTTATCCCTAAGCTTCAGTGTCTGTCCACAATAATGGGAAAAATGCAACCAAAGGCCTAATAAAACAGGACTTGTGCTGCCTCTGAGCAGCTGGTAAAGGGAAGGTTTCTGCGCTGATGATTTTCCTTTTAGTGCTCTATTTAATTGCTGTCATATTTGAGACATTCTCCCTGGTTCTTTTTTGGGGTTTAGCTCGTTGCTGGTCTGTTCAGCCCTTTTACACAAGCTTTATTGACTGTATTACCTGTGGCAGATTCCACTGCCAGTAACAGAGATTGGATCCCATATTGAATGAAGGTGCTGTGTCAGCTTTGGCAGGTTGATGACGTTTGTGCTGTGAAACAGAATCTGCCCATGGTCTTTTTAAATTTCCATTGTCTAAGCTGGTATATACCTTTGGCCTCAAGGTTTTTTCATCAGTTTATTTTCCACATTATCATCCTGGTTTGTCTTTCACGATAACAACTACTGCCTGAACTACTGAGGACTGTACAGCTGGTTTGTCTGCTTTCCAAAGACTTGTGAATCTAATCTCAGTTCGCTATCTTCTTGTTTTGAAATAGCAAATGCCACGTTAGGGATGTTTTTATTCTGGTATACAAATACATCCTATATTACCTGACTTCTGGAACTCTAGGAATCTCAGGTGCACTTTACTGTCCATTGACATTTTAAAATGACAGCTGTAGCTTTGCATTGCAGCACTTGAGGTAACGTACTTGGCATCTTGACTAAAACATTCAGCAACCTGCATTTTTAATGCCTAAACCTGGATTTTTAATGCCTAAATGGCATTTGGGTATAATGGAAAAGGTGTTGCCAGATTTGCTTAGTATGTACGTGGCATCCCTTTTTATTGTTCTTTATTATTAATATTAAAACAACGGGAAACAGATGAATAATAAGAGTTTTGTAGTGAACACTTCATGGTGTTATTTTGGTGGTGATGGTGTGTTGTTGTGAAGAAATGAGCTTACAATTGACTTACCGCTGAATTGTTTGGCCGCCGGTGATATCTCTAGAATGGGCTGTAGTAATCCCAAATCCATGATAGATGTTTCTTTCACCAGTTTACAATGAATAATCCTCTTAATTTCCTTGAATAGCAGCTGGTATTGCTACAACCTGTGCCTAAACCCAAGAACAGCTTATTCAGAAAGTCTTCTGGCCCTGCGAGTGAGGGTGAATTCTCTCCCAGCGGGGTTGCGTGGGCAAACTTTCACAGGGTCAGCACTGCCGAGACTCTGACTTCTCCTCTCTCTCTCTCTCCTAGATGCAGCAGCTGTTCTACGAGAATTACGAGAAGAACAAGAAAGGCTACATCCGAGACCTGAGGAACAGCAAAATACACCGAGCCATAACGCTGCACCCCAACAAGAACCCCCCGTACCAGTACAGGCTGCACAGCTACATGCTGAGCCGCAAGATCGCGGAGCTGCGCCACCGCACCGTGCAGCTGCACCGCGAGATCGTGCTCATGAGCAAGTACAGCAACACCGAAATCCACAAGGAGGACCTGCAGCTGGGGATGCCGCCCTCCTTCATGCGGTTCCAGCCCCGCCACCGGGAAGAGATACTGGAGTGGGAGTTTCTTACAGGAAAATATTTGTATTCGGGCGCCGACGGGCAGCCGCCTCGGAGAGGAATGGATTCGTCCCAGCGCGAAGCGTTGGATGACATCGTTATGCAGGTCATGGAAATGATCAATGCCAACGCCAAGACACGGGGGAGGATCATCGATTTCAAGGAGATACAGTATGGATACCGCAGGGTGAACCCCATGTACGGAGCAGAGTACGTGCTGGACCTGCTGCTTCTCTACAAGAAGCACAAGGGGAAGAAGATGACGGTTCCTGTGCGAAGGCACGCGTACCTGCAGCAGACCTTCAGCAAGATCCAGTTCATGGAGCACGAAGAGATGGACGCCAAAGAGCTGGCCAGCAAAATCAACCAGGATTCTGGGTCCTTGTCCTTCCTCTCCAACTCGCTGAAAATGTTTGTCCCCTTCCAACTCAGCAGGTCCAAAGCAGAAAGGAAGGAGCTCAAAGACAAGAAGATCAACATCCTGATCCCTCTCTCCGGACGTTTTGACATGTTTGCAAGGTTCATGGGGAATTTTGAAAAGACGTGCCTCATTCCAAACCAGAACGTCAAGCTGGTTGTCCTGCTTTTCAATTCCAACTCCAACCCTGACAAAGCAAAGCAAATCGAGCTGATGAGAGATTACCGCTCCAAATACCCCAAGGCGGACATGCAGGTTCTGCCGGTGTCGGGGGAGTTCTCGAGGGCACTGGCTCTGGAAGTTGGATCTTCTCAGTTCCAGAACGAGTCTTTACTTTTCTTCTGTGATGTTGACTTAGTGTTTACCACAGAATTCCTCCAGCGGTGTAGAGCCAATACAGTTTTGGGTCAGCAAGTATATTTTCCCATCATTTTTAGCCAGTATGATCCAAAGATTGTTTATAGTGGAAAGGTTCCTAGTGACAATCATTTTGCCTTCACTCAGAAAACAGGTTTCTGGAGGAACTATGGCTTTGGAATCACCTGTATTTACAAAGCTGACCTTCTTCGAGCAGGTGGCTTTGATGTCTCCATCCAAGGTTGGGGCCTTGAAGATGTAGATCTATTTAACAAAGTCATTCAAGCTGGCTTAAAAACTTTCCGAAGCCAAGAAATTGGAGTAGTCCATGTGCATCACCCTGTTTTTTGTGACCCTAATCTTGATCCAAAACAATATAAAATGTGCTTGGGGTCCAAAGCTTCAACTTATGGGTCCACACAACAGCTGGCTGAAATATGGTTTGAAAAAAACGACCCAAATTTTGGGAAAAGCAGCAATACTAATGGCTCAGTGAGGACAGCCTAATGTCCAGCTATGCTGGAAAAGACTTTTTTTTTAATTATCTAATTTATTTTTGGGAAAATGTTTTTTGATAATTCACTTTTAAAAGACCACACAGGATATATTTTAGAAATCATCGTTGTTTTCTTACAAAGCGCTCGTTTTGAGAAGAACAAGGCCCTTGGGTTTTTTTGTTGTTGTGTTTTTGGTTTTGAACAAAACTGTGATCAATATTTGCCTTCAAACAAAAAAAAAAAAAAAAGAAAAAAAGAATTGTTTAAGAGTTATCTGACCGATCAGTGGAAATCTGACTTGAATTAGAATTTCCTTATGAACAAATGATTGTTTCCTTCCGTTTCCATTGCCGTCTTCGTGGCTGGGATTCTGTAAATTGGGACCTGAGCGTGCAAAGCCAAGTGACAAAACGCTGTGTCTAAATGTTTTTGGTGTGACTGCTACCGTGCAAAGATTCTGCTCCTTTGGTTCAGGATTAGCCATTAATTTTTAAATTGCGTTAGAAAATCTGAGTCGCTGTGGCGATGAGAAGGGTGGTAATTACAGGAGGTTGGTTTTTTTTTTTTTCCCTAATAGCTGATTATTTCAGTTTAAAAACACACTTCCACTTATTAATGGGCAGGTGAGGGAAGGAAGTAAGCACAACCCGTGATCCGATTAGTCCTTGTAGAAATTGCCGTGTTTGATATTGTGTCCGTATATGGACGGAATGTGTGGGGAATCCGTGGTGGGTTCTGTGTGTTGTCCTCAGCCGCCATCCGAGGGGTGGGCCATGCGACCAGGAAATGCCGGAGCCTGATGAGCGAGGGGAAGAGGCTGGGAAATGGGAATCCCTCGCGGCCAAACGACAGCACACAACGAACAATCTGAGATCCCTGAGGAGAACTTGGAGAACTCCTCTGCACCGAGTGTCCTGCGCCCGACCGCATCGATTTTGTTCGGTTGGTTACGCGATGCTAATGGGAACAATTATTACATTTGATTACTAGTTTTGGTTTGGGATTATTTTTTTTTTTCTGTATCTGCTAGACCGTTAATTTATTTAATATCCATTGTTTTAGGTTCTTGACCTTTCCTTGAATATCTGTTAGTCATTTTAATATTTTATATATATATATATGTGTGTGTAAATATATATATATATATATTAGGAATGTATTGCATCTTCTCACTGATAAGGTAGTGTACATCATACTTACAGTAAATGATCTCCAAAGATTACTTTCTAAAATATTTTTTCATGAATCTTTCTTTTTTTCCCCCCAAATTTCTTTAACATTTTTGGAATGACTTCAGTGAGTTTAGGAATTTTTTTGGTATTCTAAGAGGAACTGGGAATGAGGAGGCTGAATACAAGGAAAGTGTGATCCTTATGAGTTAACACCTAGCAAGGTAAGAGAAAATACACAAAATAAAGTGCCTTAAAGCCAGATAGGGAACCCTGTACACTGAGACTTAGACAGTGAATGGACATTGTCATTGAAGCAGATGATCTCTTGGGACCTATGTACCTGTAAATAGCCTGCTCAGCAGAAAAAAAAAAATAAAAACCAGTGAACAATATATTTTTCTATCGTATCCTCCAGCCCCATTTAATCTCATTGCCCTCAGTTCCACTTTGCCTAGTATTTGGTAAGTGGAGACGAGTGAAAGAATGGAGAAAACCCGAAGCTTAGGTGGTTGTTGCCATGTTTGAAGGGATCTTACAGAGCAAATGCTATTCCAGCAGAAGAAATAACCATTGTTTACATGTGTATGGAGTATGAACTGCAACTAGCATAGAGTCTGTGTCTTACAATGTTCATCATTTTCTGGTGACAGTCCCAAGGATGTAGGTACTTGGATGGATTCAATGCATGGAAAATTTTTCTTTTCCTTCTCATTTTCTTCTTCCTTTCCTTTCCTTTTTTTCTTTTCTTTTTTTTTTTTTTTTTTTTTTTTTAAAGCTTTGTTTTTATGATAAGTTATTTTTTTTTTTTTTTTTTTTTTTTTTTTTTTTTTTTTTTTTTTTAAAGACTTGCTTCTAAGATGCAATAAAGATTTTTTATTTGCAATCGGAGCTGCTCACGTCGTCAGTCCATATTGTTCCACCCAGCGCAGGCACAGAGGTAACACACTTTGAGAAGTAAGTCCAGGTAAAAGGATCTCCCTCTTCCAAAGGGATTTGAGCTCTGTGTTGTGTTTTGGCCTGGGATGAGCTCAGTGCTTATACCTTGGCTCTGAGGGAAAGGAGAACAGACCCATTCATCAGGCTCTGGTGCTGAGGAGCTGTGCCATTCCCTGGTTTTGACTTTTTCCTCATGAAAATGTTAAAAGTACTTCTGCTGCCTGAAAATACCCGTAAGTATGCACTAGAAATGCGTACAGTGACAAGGCTGAATGGTGCCCTAATGTTTGGTGTATTCAAAACACAGTAAAAATAATTATTAAGTGGGTTGAGCACTTATTTTTTAATAGCTCTAGGAGTTGTTCAGTATTGGTGTGAGGACAAAATTAAGTCCCAAAGCAAGAATCTTAGCGATTCCAGAGGTGTTTTTTCACACAAGGGAAAGGGGGGGAAAAAGAGCAACTTGTATTTGTGGTACAGAAAATAGCTTGAAGAATATGAACCCCAAAGAGCAGCACCAAACTGGGGGGGGAAAAGCCCTGTACTGTACTGTATTTATTAACATTTATTATTATGTATTATTATTATGTAGGACTTTTTTTAGCCTGTAACAGCTGGTAAAAGCAGAATGTATGTAACCGGAAAAAGCCATTTAGTGAACAGCATCCATCTGGTATTGGGTTATTTTTTTCAGTTGCCTCAGTTCTAATTCTGTTACCAAATCTCTGTTAAAAGTGAGTTTTGCACCAAGCTTGCAGGCAGCTCTTGAGGCCCCACGTTGCAATTGGTCACATATTTTATAGACTCCCAGCTTAAAAGTAATCCATTTTAAAGTTAAATTTTAATTATAACCCTTTATGACAAAGTCTAACCACATAAACCCCATTTTACACTAAAATAAGTGGTATTTGCTACCCCAGTTTTAAGGAACTGGGCTGAGGTGGAAACCATCAGCTGGTAGGTGCTAACCCAGCCTTGACAAAAATCCCTTCTGGGGCTGAAACATTTCATCTCCAATTTACTCCAGCTGTTTGGTTTGGGCAGAGGTTTCCTTCATGCTGAAGAGGCTGGAAAACCCTGGAGGGTTGGCCTCTGGGCCACAGGCGTGTGAGAAAATGAGATGGTGTCATCCTGAAAATGAAGGACATGGTGCCCAGTTATGTGCTAGCTATCAAGATCCTGCTCTTCTTCATTAAAGCAATTAAAAATGTGAGAGACTTCTTTCCCTTGTTATTCCAGTGCAGGTAACCTGGGTTGGATGCTGTGTTGGCAGTGGGCATCCTCCCAGCAGTAAAACTCCCACCCAATCAGAGCTTTGCAGCCCCTGGGCACTTGGGGTTAAACCCTTCACCTTCTCTGATCACCCATGGAGCGGGGAAGACATGCGTGGCTCACTGTTTTCTGAAACCTTTTCCCTCCTGCTCAAGATCGATGATGGCAAAAAGAGGCAAAGGGAGATAGGGAAAACGTGAGTCGAGAAAGGCAGCAGGTGCTTCTGGTGTCTGTCGTGCTGGATGTGGCTATTTACATGTGAAACATTTATCTGTAACTCTGCAGAGTCACAGTCCATGGAAGGATTTCAAGTTTTGGTCCTTTAGGCACAGTGGGGATTTATTGCACGGAAAACTCAGTGACCAGCTCCAGCCCCACTTAGCTCCCCTGGACCTGGCTGGATGGTTCCTCTCAGCAAAAACAGCACAAAGTCCCGCTGACCCAAATCTGCTTACTCTTGAGTTTTTGTGGAAGCCTCTAACTTTACATTGCAAATTATTATCTTGAGCCATTTTGCATAAATACTTGCTAAAAATACTCGGCTTGCACAGCCAGCCGCTATCGGGAGCTTTTTGGAAAGAGAATCATACAGAGGCATTACAAATGGGCAGAGCCACCAGGCTCCTCCTCTGCTCTGGCCGTGGTGATCCCTTGGCTGGTGGGACGCCGCACACATGGGACCTGTTTTAAATTAATGCTTTTGTACCCAGCGGAATCCGCCAACGTGAGTTGTGCTGACCAGAGCAAATTCAGGGGTTTTGATCCCCATTGGAGCTCAAAAGCCACCTCCTTCTTGGGCTTAGGCAGCCTTGGAGACAACCTGGGCTCCCCAGCCAAGGCAGTGCATCCCATGAGGAATCCTTTCCAGCTATTTTCTTGGATTTTACCTGGCTGCTGTTGCCAGAAGCACTTCTCTTCCTCACGTCCGAATTGCTGCTGACACTTTCCCGGGTGTAAGAAACGTGTCCGTGTCCTTTCCAAGCTCCAAAACCATCTCCCAGGTCTCCTCCAGCCCAGGAATCTCTACCACCTTCTAAATCACTTTTATGAGTGGGGTGAAAAAAATTAAATTAACAGCAGAAAAAACCCCAGCCCAAATACCGGGCTGGCATGTTTACTTTCACACTTTAATTCAATAAAAACCTCAACTTTAATTGACCTGAATCAGCTCCAACATTTGCAGCAGGCTGGCCTGGAGTGTCTTGAAAATTGGGGGTCCCCCCTGTTTGGCTGGGGGTGTCCAAGAGGACTTTGCTGGGGTCCTGCTCTGTGTCTCGCTGACTGTTTTAGAAAAAGACGACAAAAGAATAACACTACCTTTGTGGTTTTTTGACTTTTCACCTAGAGGACTCCCAAAAGGGGCACAGTTTAAAGTAATTCCATGATAAAACAAACCTCCAGTGCAAACAGGCTGCGATATGGGGCAGATAAAGGCTGTTTGCTGTGCCAGCATTGGCTCTGACAACACTGGCTCTGCCAGGATGGTTCTGTGTGCTGAGGTAGGGCCATAATGGCCCTTGGAAACCTGAATCACTGTGGATGTTCCACTCATGGGTTGGGGATGTGCCCCAGCCTTCTGCCCACTGCCAGCATCACTTGGCAGTGATTCCCCCAGTGCTGAGCACCTGTCCCAGGTGAGCTCAGCCCCAGCCCAGTCCCTGGCATCATCCTTAACCCCAACCCCATTCCTGGTCCCATCCTTTTCATTTTCATCCCCACCCCCAGCTCCATCCCTGGCCCCATCCTCATCCCAATCTTCATCACAATCTCCATCCCAACCCCATCCTTATCCTCCTCCACCTGAGTTAAGCCACTGAAGCCCGACACAGCTCCCACCCCACCGCTGCCGGCCGGGGTAAGCCAAGGACAGCCCGAAATAGCCACGATATTTCCTGTCCTTTTAAAGTTTTCTTCAAGAAAACTAATTTCCTCTGTCCTTTCGGTAGCAGAATACAAAGCAGCCAGTGCTGCCCCTTTCCTCACCTCCCTTAGAAATCACCTTCTTTTTCCTCACGCTGAAGCCGAGAGTCCTCGGTGCTGTGTGGGATGGGTAGCATCCAGCTGGCATGTCCTTGTTCACCTGCCCCCACCCTGTCATGGGGGCACAAGGGGTGGGTTTTGCTCGAATATATCAAATTATGACAATTCCTGCCCCACTATCCAGGGCACTGTGTGCAACAAGGCAGAGCCAGCCCTTATTTCCTTTCCTAGCAGAATTAGCTGCAATATTCCCTGTTTTCCTGCACACAGAGGGGTTGGTTGGGTTTGGACAGCCCCAGCCTGGTGGGGTCTTGTGCTGGGGCCCTGAAGTGTCCTGGGTGAGCACCAGGATAAGGGATCTTGGATATGGGATGCAACTAGTGGTTTGCCTCTGCATCTTTCCTCCCTCCCAAAAATATTCAGGCCATGCCCCAGGCTGGGATGCTGGTATTGGGCATGGCAGTTCTTCATCCCAGGGCCTGATCCTGCACTGATGCCAGCAAAGAAACGGCCCAAACCAGGAATAGGAATCAGTATCCAGTTGGGAACTGAATACATTCCTTTCAAAGCAGGTAAAGGACCACTGAGCACTCCAGGGAAAAGCCCAGGGAGACATGCGTGGCTCACTGCTCTCAGGAAGCAGCTGAGCAAGGGAGTGAAGCTGGGGAGGTCGGGGTTAGGCTCAGTTAATCCCAGGGAGGTCCTGTTCATCTCTCTTTGCTTCCTTGATGGGTAATTAATAGCCCCAGCACCCACTGCCCTCCCACTGCTGATGCTGGGGATTAATCCCATCTAAGAGCATCCACTTCCCTCCCCTTCCGAGTGCTCCTGCTGCTCCAGGGTTGGGCTGGGGGAAACCTGGTGTTGACAAAATAAACCCAAGCTGTTTTCTTGCCTCTCCTCAGTCAGCTGAAGGAATAACCCCCAGCCAGGGTCGTGCTTGGGCTTACTTCTAGCACCTGAAATGAAATAGTGAGGACTGTGATACACACAGCTCCCCCAGACCCACCCCTGGGGCTTGTGCTGCCCCTTGTTCCTGGACTCCGGGGGCTTTTCCTGCCTTTGGCTGTGACCCCATCCCTGTCCCCAGGATGCCGGATGCTCCTCACCTGCACTTCCCATCAGGAGAACAGGCTTTGCTGGTGGGAGAGATGGAAAGGGGCACTGAAATCTCAAACTGTTTGAACTGGTGGGAGTTTTCTTAATTTTGTTTTAATGTCTGTTTATTTCTGCCCCTGGGAGATCATTCCTGCAGCACGTGCAGTGCTCGCTTAATGGAGCCTTGTGCTAATGAGGTTTCAGATCTGCAGAAGGGAGGGATTTTGTTCTTATTCCAGGGTAGCAATACTCAGGCCCTCAGCTGCTTTTGGGAACCAACCCCCTGCTCCCAGGAGATTTTGGGATACACACCAACCACTGGAGCATCTCTCCCACGTCCCAGTGAAACCCAGGTGCCAGCCCCTTCTCTCCCCCCCACCCCCCATAAGCACCCTGACCCACCTGGCAAGGTGTGCAGCAGGGTTTGGAGCAGGGACTCCTCAGCATGTTGCGAAAGGTGTTGTGCAGTAACAGCCCCAGAGCACGGTGTCCAGCAGAACAAAGGCCCTTCTGTGTCCAGGCCTTGGCCAGGCCCCACCAAAGGTTTGGGAGATGCTCCAGCTGCCCCCATGGGCACTGGGGAGCTCAAGGTGGGCACAACCCCATACTGGCTTTGGAAGCAGCAGAACACCCAAGGTGTTCTAGTCAAGAGGGACAATAAGGAAATGCTGTGGTTGTTCCACAGGGTGTTTCCTCAAAGGAAACCTGCAAGGCTGAATGAAAGAATGAACCCCTTTATAGCTCCTGTTGGGGCTTCAGGTATCACAGGAAGAGTTCCTGCAGGTCAAAGGAATCTGGCATCTGGAGAAGGTGACTGTGAGGTGGTTAAACCCCAGCTCAGGTGACAGAGATGCACAGCAGGCACCTGCAGGCTTTGGGTGATGGAGCAGGATGGAGAGAGGTGACAGTTCCCGGGAAATGCAGCCGGTGAGCTCCTTCACAGCTCACCCCGAGTTAGGATCAGCTCTCAGGGTGAGCTGTGACAAAGCCTCAAACCCCAGCAGCAGTGAAGGGCTGAGTCACCTCCTCCCCAGTCCTAAGACAAGAGGCAGAGAGTGTGTCCTGGTAAAGGAGGGAAATTCTGGTGCTGCCATACCTGCTTCACGAGCTGCTGGGGAGGCACAGGGTGACAGAGACAAGCAGGGCCAGGTACAGAGGCAGTCTGTACTGGTAGCCCCAGTTCCGGCTGTGGTCATCAGGACGAACTCGAATCATGCTGCAAACCCCGAACACCCAATGCCAGTTGGGTTTCCAATAAAAAGCACCAATGCAGTGTCATCCCAGGGAGGAATCCATTTATTTTAAGATACATTCTGTTTCTGAAGAAGGATATTTTGGCAGCCTGCCACAGAAATGTGAACCAGAGGGTTAACCTGCCCATTCGGCCTTGGCCAGCCTTGCCGATGCTCACACAAATTTCTTGGGATAAAAAAAAGAAGAAAAAGAAAGGCCCAAAATTCAAACTGTACACCTTTATACAGGGTGCGTAGCTGGGGGCACTTTTTACACTGCTGTACATGCTTGGGATAATTAAGTGCAATTGGATTCAGAGCCAATACAGCATCCCAGGCCACTAATGAAGATAAAATACAAGCTGTGGTGGGCAGAAGCTGCACAGATACAGAGGCAAACTGAGCTTATTCTGTTCCTGCTGCTCCAGAGTGCATTTCCAAAGAGAAAGAGAAGTGGAGCAGAGACAGCTTATAAACCTTCCTGGTCACAGAGCTCTCTCCTCTTCCATCAGGAGTATCTGTCAACACCCAGTGGCTTTGCTTTCCATCAGCTCCATCGACAAGGCAGCAGCGCCATGAACCAACTCACTCACTCCTGGTGCAGGATTCCTGGCAGGTTGTTTTGGGCTCCCTCACAGGAACACTGCACCACTACAGCTTCCAGGAACCAGGAATGCAGTGGCCAGCCACAGCTTCTCACTGGTTCCTACACCATGTGCCTCTACACCTGAAGTAGCCTCTAATGGAGTTGCAGGGAGGTGGGCAGCAGCCCCGCAGTGCAGGGCTCCCAGCAGATGCATTTTCCCTGGGAACAGGGTGAATCAGCCCACAGTGCCCGCGCTGCCGGCCAGCAGGCAGCCGGGATTGTAACGTGCTCAGGCTCCTGGGGAAGAGCCTTGCCCCGGAGCTCTCCTGGCTGACACACACACAACAAAAGCAGCAGCAGCAGCCAGGGCATGCTGAAGGTGAGGAAGGAATTTAAAATGGGGAAGATCAAACTGGAAATCGAGGGATGAGCAGAACTGCAGCTACCTCTGCCTCTGCTCTCAACGAGTGCAGGGGAGCGTGTGATGGAGCAGGGGAGCCGAGAACTGGCCCAGCTCTCAGGCTTGTCCCAGCCCTGCTCACACCGGTTTCTTCATTCCCCAAAAGCTCTGATGGGTCTCTGGGAACCACACAGTGCTCACTAGCAGCAAACCAGACACACACTCCCCCCATCACCCCTGGTCCAGGCCGTGTCTCTGAGCCCAGGATGCTCCTGTCTCCCATGGAGTCTCGGATCCCAGCGCCACAGGCACTACCTTCTCTTGCGCATGCAGGTCTCGAGCCTTCCCAGCTCTTCGTAGGCCTGGTAGAAAATGTCAAAGTCTCTGGCACTCCAGCCCCTCCAGACAGCCAGGCACCGCTCCGTGTTTTCATTCTCAAAGCAGCACACAACCGTGTCCTTTGCTACAAGAGCTGCATCCACCAGCATCCTGGGGAAGGGAGAAGAGAGCAGGGAAGGGCATTACAGGGAAGGGCAGCTCTGCAAGCGCAGCACAGGCTCATAAGCTTCCCTGCCAGCTACACAAGCTTTTTATAAGATGCAAATCCTTCAGCAAGGAGAATGTAACAGAGAGGGATCAGAAACTGTGTCACATCAAAACCAAGCAGCTCAGTGACATGGGAAAAGGTTTGTAAAGGGATTCAGGTGTCCAAACATGCAGGTGGGGGCTTAAGTCTGCCGTGGCATTTGAAGTTGCTGCTAATCTCCTGATTTGCTAAATCCACAGACTCTTGTTCCTGCTGCCAGCTGGGCATTTTCAGAACAGCTCCATCATAACACAGCTGACAGGCTGCTGAGAGCTTCCGCAGCCTGGAATAGAGCGTGGAGGTGGGATGGAGCCTGGCTCTGCCAGCTCAGGGTCTGAGCCCTGAGCCCAGAGCAGCAGGCACAGCTGTGGCAGCACTCAGGGATCTGTGTGGTCCATGTTGTATGTGCTTCCCTTCATGGTCTCCATTGAAGCTGGCCCTGCAGAGGGAGGTGGCTGGGCACACAATGACACTTTTCCCTTGCAGGGTCCAAGGGGCAGGAGTCCAGCACTCACTGGGCTCCTTCTACCATTCCAGTAGCAGATGGGGAAGGCTGGTCCCAAACTTTCCCCAGAAAGGTCCCCAGCTGGGAGCACTGGCCAGAGGACTGTCTGTGGCAGCTGGTTTTTATCACAAACTGCCACTAGGAAGGCCCCTCCCTTCCCTCCCCTCTCTGCTCTGCCCTTCAAGCAGGAAGGCACTGCCCTACTCTTTACCCTGCTATTAAAACAGGGAGGGCCAATGGCCATGGTGCCTGGTCCAGTCAGGCAGCAGGGCAGTGCAGGACAGGTGTGAGATGTTGTGCCACTTTGCCTCAACTCCACGCTCAGTTTGGGTTAAGCAAAACCAACCAAAGAGTACCTGTGACCAATAAAGAGAATTTTCCCCTCCCAGAACTGATAAAGACACTCAGTTCAGAGTAGAGGGAATGGCAGGAGGCTTTGATCTCCTGTTGTGTTTTCCTGGTGGTAATAAATGATCATTTACAATCCTTAGCACTGCTTAACCTGCATTTGTTTGGACATAAATAGTACAATCCCAGACCACTATTTAAGGGATCAGCAGGAACACCCCCACCTCTCCATCACCTATTTATTTACTTGGACTCTCCTTCACTGTATGAAACATTTTAAATTAACGTATATAACTGCTCTCCCCTGTGCTCCAGCAGCCGTCCCCCGGCCTGTCATTGCCCACAGCACAAAGGTGCTCATTTAGAGCCAGAACATCAACCTGACCCACGTGAATGCAGCCACAGACAAGCGCCGTGCTCTGCATAAATACACCTCTTGTTCTGAGAGCGGGGCCTGAGTCTGCCAAGCTGCTCCTTGCAGCGACCTTCTGCCGGCTGCCCTTGGAGCACTGGGAGCCAGCACCAGGCAGGATCAGGCCGACTTTATCACACTCTGCATGGTCCTGTCTGTGTCATTATGGAGGGGTGTGGTCTCTGTGGATTTTGGAGACCAGGTTGTAGTCACAGTGCCTTCCCCTCACTGTCTGCCCCGCTCTAACAGAATGCACACACCTTGATGTGCAACCAGTGACTGTGTCTCCTCTGGGTGGGAACTCCTCAGAGGCTGCTGGAAGACAAGAGGAAGCTCCCAAGAGCCCTTGGAGCCTGCAGAGCCTCCCCTGCCCCCCAGTCCCCTTGTGTCCCTGGAGACTGGTGTGCCCAGTCAGCCTCACCCGTAGGGAGCCAGCTCCCCTGCCTTCAGCACTGCGATCACTCTGCCCCGCTGGGTGCCCGATTCCTTCTCCAGCCCGATGACGATGATGTCCCCTCCTCTCCTGCAAGAGAAATGAGGGAGATGTCACATTCTCAGCACTGGGGATGCTGTCAGCTGAGGAAGATCCATGCTGGATATCCATCCTCTGCTCTACGCCCACCTGCAGCCACATGATGTCTTGCAGGGGATGGAGAACTGCGATGCCATGGGGCATCCTGAATTCACTGCAGTGAGAGACTCTGTGACAAGCAAAATCAGCTTCCCAAAAGTCTCCATCAGCTCCACAGGAGGCAGCAGGACTTGCCAGGGCTGTGCCCGAGCAAGGAGGCTCCCTGCTGCTCTTTGTTTCCTCAGTAGCCACGGAAACAGGGCTTGGAGTCTGACCACCCCCTTCTCATTCTGCTGAAACCAATCCAGCAAGGCCTTCCACATGGCCATTCTGCTCAACACTACTACTTTCAAAAGGCATAGAAAATCCATGTTCCATTGTACTGGGAACAGAATTTCTTTACGGTAACTTGACTTTCTGGCCAGGTAAATCATACTGGGAATGCAAAAGCTGCTGAATTAGCCTGAGTTAATCTCATGTTCAGCCAGGAGGGGTTTTGACTAAGTTGCTTTGGTAAGTGACCCACTTACCTGGGGACCCAGATGAGGTCTTTTACAGGAAGAATCTTGACTGCTTGGAGATGCTCTGTGTTGTCACCTGCAGGCGAAGCATCGTGATCCAGGGAAGGCTTAAGCTCGTGGAATTTCTCTGACTCCTCAAAATCTGTGGAGAAGGGTGCACTGGAAGAGCTCACGGGTGAGCTGGGCAGGCTGGAGGGGCAGCGGGTTACCCTGTTGGGAGGCGAGGAGGAGTAGGAAGACACAGAGCAGTAATCTGTGAGCGAGTCCTGGTGGTTCAGGATCTGGGTGCCCACGTCCGGGCTGTACATGATGGTCATGTCCCCCGGTGGGCTGCTCTCCATCGCCCTGTGGCTGATGGGGGCTGTGGCTGGGATGGCAGCCGAGGGCTGCTGGATTGTAAACATGTCTCTGAGGGGACTGCAGTCCCCGCAGAAGTAGCGTGCACAGAGCTGGTAGGTGGTGGCGTGGTACATCACCAGGAAGTTGCTTTTGTCGTCCAGACACCACACCACCTCCTCCCCGTGGCACTCGGAGTTGCAGGCGATGGATGTGATGACAGAGGGAGGGCTGAAGGGCTCCAGCCTCCTGCTGATCTCCATGGAGGCGCAGTCGATGACGAGGATGCCGGGGCCGTTGCTGTACCACACCTCGGCCCCGCTGTTGGTGACCTCCATGGCTCTCACCGGGTACGGGTTCTGCCGCGGGTCGTCGTCCGAGATGTTGAATTTGGACCTGTTTGCTGTGTGGGAGCACAGGTAGGAGCAGCTGTCCCCTGGCAGGCCCTGGGACACTGAAAACATGGCTACGAGTCCATCTGACAAGCCGGCCAGCACCACATATGAGTTCTGCAAGAAAGAGAGAAAAATTTCATGGAATTATAGAATGGTTGGGTTTGAAGGAACCTAAAGGACCATCTCATTCCATCCCTCTGCCACGAGCAGGGACACCTTCCACTAGACCAGGTTGCTCTAAGCCCTGTCCAACCTAGCCTTGAACACTTCCAGGGATGGGGAGTCCACAACCTCTCTGCACCATGGCCTCACCCCTCTCACAGCAAAGAATTTTTTCCTATTTCTTTACTTCTCTATAATACAAGAACTTTCAATCCCAGAAGCTCAACCTGCTTCTCACATTCTGCAAGAACACGAGTAGCTTACCCCAAAACAGCGATAACTGCAACATAAAAAGAAGTCATTCCCTAGAAGCTGCTGCAGAGCCACACTCCTCTCACCCAGTATTACCTCTCTCTTTACTGGCAAGGGCGGACAGACAGACCTGGCAGCCTGCCCTGAAGGTTAACAAATTCAAGCTGGAGTATGTTCAGAGACAGCCATCATGATCCTAGGAATCCAGCTGTAGAAACCCGGCTCACTTCCAAAAAGGAGTAAAGCTATTGCTATCAGTGTAGGTAGGAGAGGAATGGAAGAAATGCAGTAGAAACTGAAAGAGGGAGCCAGTATTCTCACAAACATGAGCATCCAGTGATTGCTCCACTTCCAGAGTCTGCTGCTCTGAAAGCACTGCTCCTCCCAGGGATGTGCTCTGTGTCTGGGATCCCTAGCAGCTCAGACATCCCAGCCAAGGGCACAGAAGCAGCAGCAGCTCAGCAAAGCCCCTGCCAAGTGCCACGAACAATTCCGCAGGTTAGTAAAAACCTGCCCCTAAATGTACAGACGTGCTGGACACAGCTCCAGCTCTGTGCTGATGCATCCCTCACGTCCCACGGGCGGGAGCTGCTGAGAAGGCCACAGCTCAACGACTCCAGCTCATCCCAGCAGGGCAAAATGCTATTAAACAGACTGGGAAATGGATCTCTTGGGAACAAAACTCCCCGTGACCTTGGGTCTGTACCAGAAACTCCCCCATCTGTGAAGCAGATAAAACAATACTTACCTCAAAGGCTTTTCTATTTCCTCCCTGTGGAGCAATAAATTCCAAAAAAAGACCATTTTACCCAGGACTTTTTTGCCATTGTTACAATCTGCCTGGACTAAGCACAGCAAACCAAATGGAACCAGACAGAGCACCACAAGCTGTCACAACCTCACCCCTCCTAAGCCTCTCCTCAGCGGAAAGCCCTGCCTTTGGCATGCCCAGGATGCCAGTGAGATGGGCTGAGGGCTCAGAGTCACCCTTTGCTGAGAATGCAAAAATTAAATTAAAGCATCCCTGTGCCCTTCCAGGGATCTTGACTCTGCCAGGCCTGGACAAGAGTTTCCAGGCCTAAATCTACAGAAAAATCAGTATCTTGACTTGCCCCAGCTATTGAGGGGCAGGTAGTGCAGGGTGTTATTTAATTGACAGCCCTGCTTGCAAGGCTCATTGAGAGTCCTGGACAAAGAGACACTCTCTGCACACCAAGTATGAGTAAAACCATGAGAGTGCTGAGCCCGTATGACTAATCCAAATCACAGCAGAATTTTACTGTAATGGGAAAAACTAGGAAAGCAAGTGGAAAGTTGTGAAATGGGGCTTGGACTAACTTAGTCCAGTCCCAATTCTCTAACCACTAATTAAAAGAAACCCCAATGACCTGCAGTGCTCAGTGCCATGTCCCTGCTGCCATGTGGATCTGGTGCAAAGGCTCCTGGAAGGTGCTTTGCCAAGGAGTTGCATCAGTAGGCTGGATCATGGCACGATGCTTTGCACAAGCTGGGTTTTGGGTTACTCTTTCTTTGGAAGGGAGTTCAACTATTTAAAACTGAATAAAACAAAGCAGAACAGCCCACATTTCTCTGGTAAAAAATGGTCCAACATTTTCAGTCTGAAGGACCCCGCACAAGAGGCATTTCTTACTAAAAATGGAAAATCTAAATTGAAATGGGAACATCAGATATTAACTGTAATGTGGGTATGTCAACCTGAACTGCTCCCAGCGCGACACAGGACAGTATTAAAATCTTCAGAGATTATAATTTTGTCTCATCTGATTTGATAGTGCTGAATTATCCAAGCATAGTCTTCATAAAAAATTATTTTGAATTGCTTGATTAGTGTCAGCTACTGCAGAACAGAATCCCTATTCCCTTTTGGGTTCCACAGGCCAAATTTCCCTGGCACTGAGCAGCTGGCACCATAACCAGGCAGAGGTGGGTCAGTGACCCCCTCCTGGTGTTACCAGTAATACCAATGCCAAATCCTGGCCTGTCTGGTATGGCACAACAGCAGAAGCAGATTGGGAAGACATTTTTTCCACTGGGGCATTTATTACTCTCTGCCTCAGCTATCAGAACCTGTTTTTATCCAGCCATTGTTGTTATCTCTCAGACAGATGAGAAACAAGGAGCGGGAGTTCAAACGCTGAGAAATGCCCTCACCCTGCCATCCCTCACATGACTGAGCTGAGAGAGTGACCAATTCCACAGAAAACCACGTCAAAAACCACCTCCCCACAGGTGCCACCAACTTGCCAGATTTTATTCAGTGCTGGTCAGGCAAAACTCTCCTGATCAGGGTATTCCAACAGTGACTAAAGGCAGGCAGGGCTTCGGCCTCCAGAAACCTTAAGTAACTTTCTCAGAATTCATTTTCAACGTTTGGGCTCCACGAAGAGCCAACAAAAACACACAGCAACAAAACTGCATTTGAAGGCTCTGCACTGCCAGCAGCCCCGCTGTGCCAGGAGGAAGGCCCGGAGCGGGGCCGTGCCGGGGTGGGATGTGCGGGGATGAGCCGGCTCCAGACGTCCTGTCCTGCGGCCGAGCCACCGCTGCCAGCAGGTCAGGAGAAATGGCAAAAAGTGCTACACCAGGGCCTGGCCACCTCCTCCTCCTCCTCCTCTCGTCCCTGCAGGGTCTGGCACTGCTGGCTGCAGCCTTTAAATGCAGCTTTTGTTTCCATGTGTTCCAGGTTTCTGCGAGAGGCCAAAGATTTGCACCCATTCAGGTTTCTCTCTCCCTCCACATCTCTTTGTAAGAACACTGCAAACCAAGGCAGAACGTGTCTTGGTTTGCCCTTTTTAACCTGCTCATTTGCTAATTTGTTTTTTTTTCTTCTGAAAATTGTATTGTTTACCAAAAAGAATCATCCCGGTGACAAAAAGTATGCAACAAAAAGCTTAAATTGTACAAGACTTTTCCTTGGCGGGTGAGTTTCAGATTCTGGGCCCCTCTCGGCTGCTTTCAAATTTCCATGATGCTTCCTTTGGATTAGAAACCAAGTTTTGGAAACTATTTCTTTTGGATCAGCCTTCCCAAGGCAGTTGTAAAGAATTCCCCTTCCCAGCAACATCCCTCTGCAATTCTCTGACTAAAAGTTACCTCACATCTCACCAGCTGAAGGCTTTCTTCCCAGGGAAATGCAATTCCCTTCTCCACTGGACAACAATGACTGTGGTAACTCTGATAGAGGTTGCTGGCCATGCAGTGAGTGTGACAAGTGTAAGCTTTCCACACAGGTTTTTTGGAAGAATTGGCTAGTTTAGTTCTTGCCAGCCTGGTCTGCACATCCCCACGGCTGCTGCTCTGGCCATTTCACTGCCAAACTCATTCATAGAAAGGAGAGAGGAAAAAGTAAGTCTAATAAACCAAGAAGGAGTGAGCCGAAGGGATGTGGATTTCTGGAAGGTTGGGTAGGATTTGGGGAGGAAGGGAGGTGTCTAGACTCAATATTGCTATTGTAGGGCCTGGCATTATTTATGACATTTTCTAGGCAAGCCACAAACTGGAAATAGAAACCAGGAGACATAAAGCCACTCGTAACCCCTGAGGAATGGCTTTGCAAGCTGTGTGACAGTGGAAAAGCTGAAAGCAAAAGACTCCTTCGACTATCCTGGACAGAACCTCAGGCAGCATGAAAAAGAAATTTGCCCTACACATCAGAAATGAAACTCCACGGCGGAGAAACGCTGCAGGTCCAGGAGCCAAGGAAAGCTGACAGATGCAGAGAAATCCAGCCCTGTGCCAACTTCACATCGATGCCCTACTTAAGTCCTACTTACACCATGTTTGGAAGTGCAGCAGCACACCTTACACAAACCATCTGCCTCGGATTCAGTCCATGCAGCAATCCCAGCAAACGAGCCAGAAATGGACAATGGCTCAGGACAGGCCTGGTATAAACCAGCAGCTCAGAGGGCTGCCCTGTGCTGAGCTCTCAGACACATCCCAGTCTGCTGGCATTTGCAAGGACTACACAGCTACCAGTAATGCTGGAACATAATTACATGTTTTCACTCGAGGTGGCTGTAAGCAAACCGGAGGTAATTTAGCTTGAAAACAGTTTTTATACATCTCCCAAGCCTTGCCCCAGTAGGCACTCAGGTCAGATTTCTCTTGCCAGAAACGGGATGTTGGCAATGCCAGGACCAGGCAGATAACATATAACTTGTTTTAATGCCCGTAAGAGTAATCATCCATGTTACCCATAGGAGCATTACCCAAAAGAGCTGTATTATCTAAGTGTTCTCACTCAAAACCAAAACAGGAGGGTAGCTGAGCCCAGATAACATTTAAGGATGACTGTGCACACAAATGACAGCACACAGCCCAGGAAAACAGTGGGTACAAGAGGCAGGATGTACCCACATCCTGCATTAGCACTTAACAAATCTCTATTCTAATTATTGTTTCATGTCTTCTCTACTTTGCTTGATCAGCCTAAACCTTGTGTTCCAGTGATGTGGAAACGCAGCTGGAAAACTTCCTTGCCGAGGAATTTGATCTGTTTTGACTATTTTCCCAGCAGGCTTGGAAGTGCCAGCTTTGGTCCCCTGACTCGGGTTCTTGCCCACACCTCTGTCCTCTGGCAGAGGCACAAAGGCCTGGAAACCTTCTCCTTGCACTGCCAAAATGTTCCTGAGCACTGCAAAGTCCTTCAACACCAGCTGAGTGTGGCACCTTGGCCCAGGAGCAGAGTCCCACTAATGCCCCTTTTCCTTCAGATTGCTCCTTACCCTTTTGACAAGAGGCATCACTAGGAAGCAGCTCACAGTGGCAGGAGTGTCTAAACCCTTCAGTGGAGTCTTTAAGGGACACATGCCCTGCAATCCATACACAGAAATCTTCTGGTCCTGTGAAAGAGAACATAAAATCCAATAAATGCCAATCACCTCCCTACTTTTCATATTTTGATACCTGAACAAGATCCAATTGGTTCCAAAACCAGTTTTTATTCGTATTTTTTGATATCCAAAGTGCGTATTTCTGTTTTCCATGGGGAGCCTTTGGCATGTGGGTAGAAATCAGGTGCTGCCTTCCCCAGAATGAGCTGTGAGCAATATATGCATTATCCAAAAGTCACCACAACTGGGGTTTTCTCACCACATCCAAAAGCAGCATCTGACAATCCTGAATGCCAAAATCCCAAACAATTGAAGCAGGTTGTACGTTATTTTGCATTACTATGTCCATTCAAGGGAAGCTGGCCTTACATTTAATTTGGAATTATACCTGCCTCACAGCTCCTAAATCTATTAGACTGACCAAGAGCACCCAGTTTGGGAACCAGCAACACTTTTCATTCTGATCCAAAAGGTGGAAATATAATGCTTTAAGATTTTTGAATTCTAATTTTTCTATACTTACTGTTATTAAAAAAAAGGAATATTTGAGCTTTACCTGTATTTTATTTTCCTATGGGGGAAAAAAAAAAATCTGTATTCACAACATTCATAGCATCCGTGCCAGGGTGGAGTAAAACAACCAACACAAACAATTTATTCAGCAAGCGTGGCTTTTTTCTCCCCACTCTAAAACACTGAACTTCAGGTACATTTAATTTTTTCGGCTGTTTTTCCTTTGTTTCGTGTGGAACGATGGTGTCAGAACTGGCTGACACTTAACACAGCCCTTTTTGATGGGTGGACAGGGGCTCTGGGGGATAAATCAGCCACACTCCCTCACTCTTATCTTTTTAGCTGCAATTTTCCATGGTGAACACAGAACTTGGGTACTCATTTCCCACCAACCTTCAAATCCCTCAGGCTTCTTTCAAAACCCCACCCTTAAACGCATGTTTTCTGTCCCTGCCTCCCTTTATCGCTCACAGATAAGGACATTTCCCAGGGAACCCCGGGGTACAGATTGCTCCAACCCAGAGAGTTTCCCCTTGGAAAGCCGAGGTTCCCACGATCGCTCTGGGCTCTGGGAGGCACTCTCTGGACCTGTGTGTCAGGTAGAAACAAAACACCTGAGACAGCAGATGCAAAGTCACGCTGCTCATCTGAGACGCCCTTTGTCTCACACACTCTTGGCTTTACTAATTTAACAGGCTCTTTCTCTTCATTTGTGTCTCTCCTAACGAGGCCCCTCTTGAGGGGGGCACAGGCAATGCTCACCTCCGTGGCTGCCCACAGGGCATTCTGAAATTTGAGTTGGCAGCACAGCTTCATTCCTGGGCAGCTCATCCTCTGCACTTCCATGACTCCTTTCTCCAGGTTCACCACCGTGTAGTTCCTGAAAGGAGCAAGCAACAATTTCCTACAGCCAACATTCCACCTGCACGGGGCTGAGGGACTTGTGGCACTTGTGGCCAAGCCACAACCCAACTGCCCAGATGTGGATGATGCTGCAAGGATCTACACCCCTCCAAACTGTAAACCCCTAATTATAAAGGAAGAGAAAGACGTGCAATGGCTCTTCCTCAGGGGCAGATGTGCAATTGTTTCTGTGAAGATTTACACTCAGCTCTCTGACTTTGCACAGGGTTACGAGGATGTATGTGGTCTGTTCCTGTAACTGAGCTGTGAGACAAACAGCTCCAGCTGAACAGCAGTAATTAATAGCTGGGAAGTCTCAGCCCATCTTGCCCATTAGGTTCTCAAGAGAATATCTGCTCTCCAAGTTCACTGCCTCGCTTATTATCTGGCTTCATTATTATTCCAGTACATAAACAGAGGAGCATGATTCTCCAGAGCAAAGATCTGTAACCCAATAAAATTATTTATAAATATGACTAATTAATAGTTTTTTGTAGCTAAAAGGATTTTGTTTGTTTGGGGAAGTTTATTGGGTTTGGATGTTTGAACAACAACTGGATATTCACAACCACATCTGTGAGTCCCAGATGTTTTACCAACTGTGGAACAAGCAATTACATATCCTGAAATCTGTCACATGCGAGTAACTTGTTATTCAGCAGTCTCCAGCAAGTGGATCGTCCAGTCAGGAAGCAGATTCACTGAGATACATTGCTGTGAATATTTGGACAACATCCATGTATTCAAAATACATCTGGGAGTGCCATGTGCTTCACCAGTGCAGCAGGAAAAGTTACACTGCCTGCACTGAACAACTGACCGGGCACCACAAATGGCAAAGCAAATAGTTCAGGAACAAATCATGTGCCTTTCCCATTGGCTTAATGGTTACAAATAACGAACACATTAATACAGAATTCAGATCAGTTTGTGAACGTTTCCAAATAAGACCAAGGCTATAAAAATCAGTAGCATCCATAAAAATGAACCTAACTAGCCACAGGTCACATGCGGCTGAGCAAAATGCCATCACCTCAGTCACAATTTAATAACATTTTAAGCACATGCCTTCAGTCCAGAACACATTCTACTGGCAGTGCACACTTGGATGCACACACAGCTCCAGGCATGTGGTTAACTCCCGATGACTGCAATAGGATTTAAGCATGTGCTTAATTGCTTTGCAGAAGAGAGATGGAACTGCAGCCTCAATTAGGAAAGGTTTAGTGTTAAATGGCCTCATTAGGAAAGGCAGAACACGTCTGTTCTCATGTGCAAATGCTTCATCCTGTGTGTGTGAATCATTACACTGCCCTAATCTTCTCCTCATATTAACTGAAGCAGAGTTAAGCTCATTAAATATCCTTTATAAAGCAACCACTGTTCCCAATTAAAAGAGTTTGGGAAAACAGTGTTCACCGTATTCTTGGCATTCATCCAAGTTCACTTTCACCTTCTTTACCTCCCTCCCAGAGGCAGAAGTGAAGATGCTGAAGGGTTTTTTACTCCGAAAGGAAAAAGAAAAATAAAGAAATTGCTAATATGAGCCGTCTCACCTGGTGTCCTCCTTCCCATCCCAGAACACCACCGTGTACTCCTGCCCTGGGGAGCAGAAGAAGGAAGACTGCTTCCCACAGGGCAGCAGGTACATAAATGTTGCAAAGGTAGGATCTTTCATCTGCCCGACCACAGAAATGGCCAGGGGACGCTGAGGGGGAAGGAAAAGAGAAAGACACATCACACAACACGAAACAGGAGAACCACAATAAACACGAGGTTCAACAAGGCCAAGCACAAGGTCCTGCCCTTGGACTGGGGCAATCCCAAGCTCAAGCACAGGCTGGGTGTCCCTGGAACTGGATTATATTTAAGGCTCCTTCCAACCCATTCTATGGCCCTACAATTATTCAGTAAATCTTGATCTGTCATTCTCTTACACTTTTTACTGATTCATTTCTACAGGCTTATGAGCTTTGGAAGCTGACCCATTGCATGACAGTGTGTAGCTGTTTGAGAGTCAGGCTGACCTTTGTTTGAAGGACAGCAGCTCTAAAACACCAATTGAAATCAACGAAAAATGCAATGCAGCATAATCCTTTTCTTGTACTTTGAAGGTTTTTCTTCCTCATACCTCCTTTTATAATCTTGGGGATTTTGAAGTCTTCGTAGTTGCACTCACAGCATGACACTGGAGCTGTTTCTAGAAATTACGGGTAATGTCTTGCCCTGGTGAAATCAGCAGCCTAACTGCCATCAACATCAAGAGACCTTCAAGCCCCTCAGATGTCTAAGGCCACATATCTGTCATCATTTCATTCATAAAAGTCTCACTTAGGTCAACAGAAATTCTGGGCCAAAACAGCAGGAGGGGTAAATGGGCAATGGAGCTGTTGTGCTGTACCAGAAGCAAGCTCAACCCTCCTGCACGAAGAGGGCAGCCAGATCAGAGAACACGGGTCAGGAGGGTGGTATTGTACCTTTTCTGGCTTAGTGTCCCAGCACTCCATCATGAGTGCCTGCATCCTATAGAGCTGCACCTCCTCGGGCTGCCCAAGGACAGGACGGATCCCTTTGGACAGTTTCTTTGCAATCTGGAGCTGGTGGTGTCCCAGCACAGGCCGCTGGCCAGACAGCAGCTCATAGAGGACCATCCCATAGGAGAACATGTCCACCTAGAGCCAGAAACAGACGGAAAATCAGGGCAAGGCTCTGTTGGTGAGTGGAGAGGAGAGCAAGGATGGCCACAGTGGGAAAGCCAGTGCTATCCCCATGCATGGATAAGTGAATTGAGCCATGGAGTGGTGCCAGCCCCCCAGTGCCATCACGGGGCTGCCCCACAGACACCCCCCAGTCACCTTCTCGTCGTAGACGATGCGGGGCCGGATCTCGGGGGCCTGGTACCCCGGCGTGCCCTCCACGCCCAGCGCGCCCTCGTGGAATGACTGCCGGGAGATGCCGTAGTCGGAGAGCTTGATGTTGATGTGCTCCCTGACGTCCAGGGACCACACCAAAATATTGTCCGACTTGAGGTCGCAGAAAATGATGTTCTTCTTGTGCAGGTAGGCCAGGCCTATGACGATCTGGTAGGCTATTTTGTGTGTCAGCATGTGTCCCAGCGGCACAAAGGAGGACCCTGGCACAAAGGAACAGCCTGTCTCCAGTTCTTGTAATTGCCATAACTGCTTCTTCTTCCCCCTCTCTCCTTCTAACTCCAGAGCAATAACTGACAACCTTTTAAAACATCACTCAATGCCACCATTTGAAATGACACTGTTTATGTTACTATATGTGCCTGACAGACCTATTAGATTCTTTTTTTAAACCCTTTCACTTCTAGGCTGCTAAATCTTCTAGGGAAAATTAGTGTTTGACTGAAAGTTGACATGAAGCCAAGGTGCCAAGAGGGTCAGATGGCCTCAACTTATCTTGGAATTAGTGTCGTTCATTTGACAATGACAGCAATACAGATAATTATGAGATAATTTAGAGCACCAGACACCCATCTGCAGGGGGAAGAACACAGCATGATCCATGCAGCACTGAAGAGAGATACATTCCATATTAATTTGCAGAGAAATTGAAAATCCAGGTCTCCAAAGTAGTTTTGAGAATCCTGAGCATCAATTTTTACTAGCTTCCCAAAAGCCCAGTTTAAGAACAATTCCATCCCTCCCACTTCCCTTAGTCCGGAAAAAAAAAAACCCTCCAGCAAATCATGCAGTAATGGAAACATTGCTGACCATTTGTCACTGGGAGAGGAGTAAGGGGAGAGCCTGGCTTTACCTTTGGAGTTCTCAGACAGGACAGTTGTGAGGCTGCCCAGCGGGGCCAGCTCGAGGGCGAAGCAGAGCGGGTGGATGCTGATGCCGATGAGGGACACGATGCAGGGGTGCTGCAGGGAGTGCAGCATGCTGGCTTCCTGCCGGAACTCTGAGAAGTTCTTCATGGCATCCATGGCTCTCAGGTGTTTCAGCATGGTATCTGGCAAGACACACAACCCCCTTCTCACTGCCCAGCTCAGGAAACGAGCCACAAACTGTTTGGGAGGTGATCACCGAGCAAGGGCTGCAGGAGGAAGGCAGCTGGTGGGATTATGCTGATAGCAAGGCTTTAAATTGAATCCTTATGTTGATGCATGAGCCACTAACAGACACTGGCTATAAGCAGGATGTATCTGGTGCCTCAGGAAGCAAGAGCTCCCTTGGTCCTTAAACACCAGGCTGAGGTGTCTGGCACACGCTGTTCTCACATACCCCCTGGATGACTTCGGAGAACTCCTGCTGTGCTTCTCCCAGCAGGGTCTCTGTGTACATGGCACATTGTAGACCCTTTGCTGGAAGGGCTCTTCCCTACAGTTTCCCAGCTTCCCTGCCAGACGATAGACCTGTCACAGTAATGGTCCTGCTGCCACAGCACACCACAGGCTGCTCAGGCAGGTCGGCTCTTCCTGAAGGTTATTTGTCACTGGGACAGCAGCTGGCATCCTCCACAGCTCAGGGATTCACGACATCCCTCCCTGACAAAAATGAGGAATGTGAGGCACTTTCCCCTTTCCTCTGTCCATGGACTGAGGCTCTGCTGGAAACCTGTGCTCCACAGGAGAGCCCGTCCCTGCCTGGAGAAGCTGGTGGGCTCAGAAGGATTCCCAGTTTGCTTTCTGCAGCTGCTGGCATAGATGGGGTAAAACACTACTTCAGAGGTGGAGACCCACAAGTCTTTAGTGCAAACCCATGCTTCTCATGGCCAAATAGCATGGGAACAGGAGTTGAAATCTTGCTTCCCTTCCCAGTCATGGGCTCTGCCTTGGCACCCTATAGATCCACATGCTGACCTGCCAGAGAGAAGCCTCCTGCAGTGCGAGTGACCCTCATCACTACAAGTGCTCATGAAGAACTCTCAGATGCATCCTCCTCCTCCACTGAAACGCATCAGTTTTGCTATCTATTTCCATGCTGTATTTAAACAGGTGCAGTCAGCACTTTGCAGACTCTTTGGACACCGAATCTGTGCACTGTACCTGCAGCTGAAGTGGGAGAACCCTTGCATTTTTTAATCTGAAATCTCTTCACAGCCACTGGTTTTCCCTGGTATCGTGCCCGATATATAACAGTTCCACTTCCACCCTGGCCAAGAACGTTGTTTTCATTTTCACTGCATTCCAGCTTGCTATTTTCCAGGAACAGTCTGCCAAATAGAAATTGGGGGTTTTTAATTAAAGTTTCAAAGACAGTGTAAATTCATGTTTTTAATGTGATTTCCAATTTTGCAAATGCCTAATAGATTCTCGCCTTATCTACCAAGAGGACTGGATCACATAAACTACATTGGTCATCTCAGTGCACTCCACATTGGCTCATGATGTACAACAGATTTCACACAGAAAAAAGTAATCTGAGCAAAGAAGTACAAAAGGCTTTTAACTAACTTATCCCACAAGAATCAAATAGATCTGGAAAGCACATAAGCTCCTTTTCCAAGCAGATGACATAGGTACTGATACTTGTACCATTTATCTGTATTAACGATTTTTTTTGCTTCATTTACCTCCTGTTCCTCTTTTTTCCACCAAGGCAGGACAGGATGTTTATGAACAGCCCCATACTCTGAAACCTGATTATTCAAATCAGCTTAGTGCTCCCAGACTGCAATTCATCATTTCCCCACTCTCCCAGAGACTACTTTTACAGCTGTTCACACTTCAAACATCTCCACTTGCCTCACACCCGCCAAATAAATCTGCAGGAGATAACAGTGTGAGGAGGGCTGGCGTGATGAGCTGATGGGGTGTTTGCCCAGAAAAATGACCCCAACAAAGCAACGGGGGCCAGTGAGAGCACAGAGAGCTCTGACAGCAGCCAACAGAACAGTTTGGTCTAGAGGTCTCATGATTCTGCATTGGGCACTCAAAGGTCTGAGAGAGGGCGAGCCAAAAGGGACACTGCTCTCCTGTCCTGCCTGCTCTCAGGTCTCCTGCTCTGCACACCAGCTAATAAGGGGTATAAGACTGAGCTCATCTGGGAATGCAGTTAAGCAGCTTAAAGATTCGGCAGTGCTGCTATGGGTAGGGGAGAGCTCCTTCAGCTCTTCAGGGCTGCCACACACCCAACACATCCAGCAGCCCTCAGCTGAGCAGGAGCCCCAGCTCAGTGTGAATCCTCCTGTGGTGTCCATAAACTCACTCACCTACAGGCCCTTAAAAAATTAAGGCCACTTCAGTGCCAATCTTGTGATGCAGCAGCACTTCCTTTTGGTTTTGCTACATTAAAATCTCCTTTTGTGGGATCCCAGAAAGACTCCAACTACAGAAAGTTCTGGCCAGAGTTGTGGGCAATGCAGGACAGCTGTGGCTTTAAAAAGGGACTTTCACATTGCACCACAGTGATCTCAAAGGACCCCCGGTGTGATGACTCGGTCAGCACACAGCTATTGTCTAAGCAAGTTGCTGAACACCAGGAGTGCAGTTTAGGATGAATTGCCAGAGCACGGATTGAGAGCAGATGGATTTGTTTCCCGTGGTCAGTACATCCCTCTAGCAGAGGCAGCTTAGGAAAAGGGCCCAACCAAATTGCACAGGTACACTGAAACTCAATCAAAGGCTGTCAAACAATACCTGGCAGGAAAATCAGTCATGAAAAGCTCTGGGACCAGCTCTTGGAGAGACACGGGGATGTCAGGGTGGTTAGGACACGTGATGTAGTCCAGTTCGATGGCAGTCAGGACACAATCCTCCATGTTAAAGTACTGCACGTCCTCTGCCCTTTCGCTGCCCTCGCCCTGCTCTGGCCTGGCAGCTGCACAGATGTGGCAGGGCACATACTGCTCCATCAGCAACGTGCCATCGCTCTCCGTGGCTGTGAGGGCTTCAAAGAGAGCAAACAAACAGGAAGCAACGTCATTCACACCAGCTGAGAAGGAACAACAGCTCCGAGTGCATTCCAATGTCCGCAGGCACGACCTGGATCCACTGGCTGGAAACGGTCACGCTCACACAGCAGCACTCTGCTGCAGGGTATTGACTGGAATAGAAAACAGCTTTTTGCAAAGTATACAGGGACAGTGCTGGGGAGACAGGACTGTGGCTATAACCCAACAGCCACCCTGCTCTGGTCACAGGTAACACACAGACTTGTGAGGAAAATGTACTCAGGACCAGCAAAAATTAGGAGTATGTGAATAAAGCATTGGAGAGCCCCTTCTGCTTGCTGGGAGTCTCTGTCTCTTCCCAGACTGCAAACTGCCAGATGGCTTGAGGCGGGAATGGGGACGGGAGCAGGCTGGGAGGCACAGCACACCGAGCTCAGGCTGAGCACTCACCTGCAGCACCCAGGCTGGGAACACAGTTCCTGTGGGCTCCCTCGTGGGCAACGTTTTCAGCCCCTCCAGGGGAAATGTGGATTCTACCACGACTAAGCCTTTGGGAGGTTCGCACTTCTCCCATAACTACAGAGGGATTTTGTGGTGACAGGCTCTGTTAAATGCCCACAATTAGGCAGGGTGAACATAGGCTGCAGCCTTTGAAGTCGTGACTCTTCTCAAGCTTCACTGATTAACTTTAGCATTATTTTAATCCAAAGGCAAATAAAATGTTCTTTTATCTTCAGAACACGTAGAACGTGAGTATGTGAGAGCGCACCACTGTTTCCTCCACAGAGCCTCCAATTAAGAGACTTTGGCACTGCTTTCTAGACCAGGGTAGGATGACAAAGAGCACTTCAGATTTTGTTTTGGTTTCAAATGAAGTGTATTGGGGTTGCAAACAGCCTGCTGGGTAACAGCAGGATCTGTGCTGAGCACAGGAAAAACAGCTGCAGGAGTCAAGGAAGTTACCTTGGCACAGAGTCCTTGGTACCATATTCACTCATGCCTCTCACATCAGAACTTTATAACCCATAGAATGGTAGAAACGATGGGCAAATTCTCATCCCAGATGATGCCAAAATGACTTCAAGGGACAGCACCAAGCAGTTTGGGTCAAATCCTGCCCCTGCTATGAGTACTGGACAAGTCTCTTGAACTCCTACAGGTCTCGTTTGATCTGTAGTTTCACCTGTGCTGCTGTGACAGACGGACTAGAAGACACAATGTCTAGACCAAAGGGTGTTGGCAACTAATCTTGATCTGTCTGCAGATTTATTAGCTTTTATCAGATGTTATTGGCTTGAAACTGTCAGAGCCCGAGGGGTCTTCAATTAACACACAATACTGTGCACCTGGAGAGCTCTGTCAAAGAACCCTCTGTTTAAAAGACATAACACTGCACAGAAAATTACAGCTGTTCTCTTACCAGGGAACCACTGGTCTATCAAAGAGTTGACATGATCCGTGATGAATGCCATGGCTGAAAAGTCTCTAACTTCTGACTGGGAAATTATTTTAATTCCACCACTTTTTTTCTTTTTCCAGTTCACATCAGAAGACTCAACACTGTGTGAAAAAGCCAAAAGACAGACCTGTGAAGCTTTTCTGAAGTATCAGTGTCAACAAACTCTCTTTCTGGCAGGAAACCTGAGTTACATAATAACACGTACTTCATGAGTCATCAAAACACAAAGCAATCTCGCTCCGAGGGTGATTTTCAACTCAGTCTGTTCTGCAAACGACTTTCAGAAGAGAATTCATGCACAGAAATGCCAGTTCCTCACAAAGGGTAAATGCTGTAGAAGGTCAGACCTAGGGAAAACTGTGGCCTAAGTGAGCTGAGTATGATGGAGAGTTTTGATAGAAATGCCCCAGACAGAATGATGGAAGGTTGGGAGTTGTAAAATCAGTAATAAAATTCCAGTGGAATAACAGTATTTCCAAAAACCATTAGGAAAAGTTTATGAACATCATCTTTGCACAACTCCCATGAAAGTGTAACTCCCTGAAATACACAGGGAAGTAACAGCATGACCACTATCATGGTCCAGAATTTAGGATTCCAGCCTGTGGTTTGCAGGGTCTGGGTTCAAGTCTACTGAGTTTGGAAACTTGGGAAGGTCACTGTTTCCTTCTGGTCTGCAACCATGCAACAGCACCAATGGTTCCTCCCTGTCTTGCCAGGGACTGAAGGAGCAAAAGTCTTAAGTGTCTGCATTTGTGAAAGAACATGGACAGGAGGTTTTCCCCAGGCTTGGAGCCAGAGACACTCTACCTCGGGCCAGGTTAAGGCAGTTGTCCACACTCCCTGCTGTACAGAAGCACCTCCATCGACCTGGATTACTGCCACGCAGTGGTGAAGTTTTAGGATTCAGTGGAAAACTCATTGAGGCAAGGAAACCTTTGCATGTGAAAATGCACAATTTTAAGCTGGCAGAGCCCTGCTCTGAATTTCACTTTCTGTTCTCAGACCTCTTTCAATTTGTGGCTGCCATAACAGATAAGGTTGATACATTCAGACCTGCCAAATAATCAGTTATTCATCATATTTGTCAGCAGTTGTTACCAGATGAGTTATGTCCATTAGAAGAGCCTCCTCTTCTCCTGATGAGTGAGCACATAGCCTCAGTCAGGCCCATTCATCTCCATTCAGCTGATGTGTTTCATACACTCTATTAGTCCCCTGTCACACATGCTGCATTATGAACACAAATTACCTAAGATAGCCTCCATCAAAGGTAACGAACAGACCTTCCTGCCAGTAAACAGTGTGAGTCCTTTTGACTCGGAATGTGCTGCAGCGGTTCCTTTGGGTGCCTGTGAAGCTGTAGATGGTCACCTTTTTGTTTCTTGTCTTGGTGTTCTTCTTGTTTTCAAAAAGCTGAAACAAGCAGAAAAGCATGAAAATCATTAAGCTGCTGAATTTTCTCATAAGGATGTTTTAATCAAGCAAGAAGGTGATTTCTTTTTTTGGCTTTCACAGGTGCTGTTGTACCTTTTCCAGTAAAAGTGACTTGTGCTCATAAAAAATTTTGCGATGGAATGGAAAAACACGTGGTAAAATTGATTTTTCCACAGTGGAAATCTTTTTCATGCCATTCAAAAAAGAACAATTTCATATCAGTGCACAAAGCTAATTCTATAACTGCGACATTTGCCATATTTATTCTGCATTTGCAAAAGTTTTATAAACCTAAAGCACTGAATGTTCTAGTGAATGATGAAGTCTGCCCTCAATGCAGAGAGTTAACTTTTCCACCTGTTTTAGTGGGAGGAAGATGGCTCTTCTCCAAGACACTTCAAACTAACACTTAGAGCAAAATGTATTTCTGTTTTAAAACCAAAAAGTTAATCTGCAGGACTCCACTGTACTCATTGCTCCAACATTTATTTGCCCACAGACAGGTCTGGCATCCTTTCCACTCCCTTCATGAGGACTGGATGAAGCCCCTAGGAAAGGTGCTCCAGGTTTATGTAGTGCCCAAGAGGATGCAAGCAAGGAGTTGCCAAGACAGCCCATTAAAAGAGGTAACGTTATTATATGGTTTGAGAAACCTGGAACATAGAGGACCTTCCAAAAACAGGTATCATGTTTTCCATGTTCTGTACATCACTGACAGACCACAGTTTAATGGAGAGCTGCTAAGAAGATACCAGAGTAGTACTAAAAATATTTTGTAGCTATTTATTACAGTTTCAGACAGAAACTGCTGCAAACACGTCTGCAACAACATCAAAATTCACTCAGCTCTCAGAACCTTGCAAACACTACTTTAATGTCACTCACAGCACTTGCACTAACAGGGTGCCTCACTAAGGCAACAGTCCTGTAATTTTCTTCCCATTTAAACACATAGAGATTCAGATATCTGGCTTTGGTGAAGCTATTCCAGATCTCCTCTGGCAAAGCTGTCAGGGAGTCTGGCCTGGTGGAATGGTCATGGACAAGAGCCGCAGGCAGAACTCCAATTACTTGTAACTGGAAGATGCTGGAGGAACTGAGACCTTCCAGGGGATCATGTTATAAAGAGACTGTGGAGAACTCAGGTTTTCTCCCCCCTTTGTTCTCAACGACACCTTCTGTAAAAACAGAATCAGATTTTCAGTGCAGAGCCTTGCCTCTCCCTATTTACCCAAATAATGTTACTGAAGGCTTGACAGAAGCGAGCGGGATGTGAAGAGACATCCCACTTACACTGAACCACTTTAGCTGTCTGCTTTTGTTTGCAGACAGACACAGTAACCTACCTGGAGGTCCATCTCTGCCAGGCTAATTAACATCCGGGCTATGAACCTTTGCCAAAAGCCAACAGGGACAAAACTCATCTTGAAAACCCTCTGGACCGTGTTTGTGGTCTGGTGGCAGAGCCCGTGGATATCTAACGCCGGCTTGGTAGGAAGCAGATGAGGGAGGAGGTAGCTGAAACACATCAAGTTCAACAGCTCAGACTTTAGCTACAGCTTTTAACAGTGAGTACATTGTTACCAGATAATAGGGCGATTCAGTCTCCAAAGAGATTTTTAATGGCACAGCCTACTGCATATAAAAAAGCTTTTAGACTAAAGCTCTGCAGCAATACATGGAGAAATTAATTTGCACTATGGAAGCAAGCAGAGGCAAAACAGACATTACATAATTCAGCCAGGGCTATCGGAAAGGCCTAAAATTGATGTAATGAGCATTTGTGTACTCACAAATTAAATGCATTAAAATATAGGAGCCATTAGAACAGCTGTGATGTCGGGACTCATTTTTTTGGTACTACTCTGCCCTGGTAGTAAGCAGGGAATTACAGCTGCGGAACAGGAGATCAATGCAAAAACAACCTCCAGCAACTCAGGTTCAGGAAGCCCAGAAGGGGGGAAAAGGAGTTCCAGGCTGCAGGGACTGGGCTGCTCTGTCTCAACCCAGCTCCAGAACGAGAGCACCTCATGGGTCAGCATGACAGGGATTCCTGCTGCTCCATCCTGCAGCTGATGGATTCCTGCCACATCCCTAACAAACCCCTAAAGCAAGAGCTCACATTGCCAGGCTGTTGCCAGCAGAGAAATCACTCGTCTAGCTCAGATTCCTCTGCAATCAGATTATTAGGTACTCTGCCCAAGTGTGAAGGAGACTTGATGTTATCTGCCTGACCAATCAGCAGTAAAACAGTTATGCTGGAGTAGGGGACCACAACGTTTTCAAATTATTTCCACATCCCCCAGTAAGCCCAGAATATTCATTTGTCCTGATCTTTAGTATTTGGGAAGTTAAACCTCCTGAAACACTGGAACTGTTTTGAAAACCATGAGCTTATGGCTCTCAATACTCGCCAGTAAATCTCTTGTCAGTGATACTCTTCTGTACCAAACACATCCCAGGACGCCTGTACAATCTAAAATGTTATTTGCTTATAAGCAGGCACACTGCTGTTATATCAGTGTTGAGCCTGAGAAAATGTGTTGGCATCTGGGGCTCATCGTTGATGGGCACAATGACAGCAAAAAGGCACGTGGCCAAGAGACCTGACCAAAATAACATTGGCAGGGACTAGACACAACCAGAACTAATGCTGGGTCAGAATCCAATGCTTTAAAGCCTCTCACGTTTTCTCTCCAGCAGCTGCAGCATTCTGTAAAACCTGAAATACCAGCTCAGAAAAAACAGCCACCATTAGACAACAGCTCTCTCCATATGTCACACGTGATGACACATTACGTGATCAAATTATCTGCTCCAGGAAACATCTTTGGAATGTAGAACTGGCAAAAATTTCAATTATAAATTGCTATAAGAATGGTCATGCTTTTAACTGTATTTTAAGAAGCAGAACACAGCTAAGTTACATGCACCTTAGGCACAAAAGGAGTGCAACAAACTAAAACTTCTTGCTCTATAAAAGTAGCGGATGCATCATCAGACAGCCAATAAATTTTCCTCAGCACATCCAAGAAAGGGTCTAGGAGTGTAAGAAGGGCCAGTGAGGCCCTCCTGGGCCACAACTATCTAGTGGATTATAACACAGATGGTGATTCGACGCTCTTGAACGACAGCCAATGCAAATTTTGAAAATATGTGAAACATGCCCCCATCCACCCTTTCAGAACAGAAACTGGCAGCTGCTTTCTCTACTGACTGCACAGAAACCCTATCTGGCAATCTAGACAATAATTGCAGCAGCACAGTAACAAATAACTGCTCTGTGTCTGGCTAGTACATTAAATTAATCCAACCTGCTATAGCTACAGCCCGTCAGTGGGAAGAATATTCTGCTAATGTGGCTTGGATCGCTCAGAAAAACATTGGGCAGGCCATGAAAAAGCAGTTTCCTTGTTCCCGAGGCACAGACAATGTAATTGCCTTGGAGAAAAATGGCAGATAGTGACAAGGAGTCCAAAAGGCATTTTGGACTAAGCAGAAACATTGCTGCTTTATCTGTGTTAAGCCTGAGAAAATTTGTTGGCATCCGGGACTGGATAAGTGACAGGCATAATGACAGCACAGAGAATGCTGCACTTGTGCTGGCATTCAGAGCTCCCGAGAGGCTCAGGGCGATGCAGCCGCGCTGTCCTGCAAGGGCAAGGAAGTGAAATGCAAATGCCACATCAAAAGTGCAATACAGCTCTGGTCCCACTGCTAGCCCAACAACAGGCTGTCGCCAAGCAGATGGGAGAGAGAAAAATCGCAGGGAACTCTGCCCAGAGGAAAAGGGATCGGGGGGCAGAGGGGAGGAGGACTCATTAACATTTAAAGAGAATGAGGTTTCTTGGACCATTTCTAGGAAAACTATTGATCAACACCTATTGAGGTTAAAAACCAAGTAAATCACATTGCTGCTGCAGCTACGCTTTCCTGATTTCACCAGGAATAAAATGTTGCTACTTTCAGGGCTGACACAATTGTTGATTACCTGAAGTTTTCTGCCACACTGAAGTGAGGATCTTTCACTGGGAACAGATGACTCCAGCCCATCTATATTTCAGGCCTGGCAGCCGTGGCCTCACATCCTCTCCCAGCTGCAGCTGCACCAGCTGAGCCCTTACAGCTTCCACCTGCTCATGGCCACATCCCCGGCGGTGTCACTGCCCCTCCGGGCTGGTGGCTGAGCCTGTCACCAGCCTCAATGCACCCAGTGGACAAAGACTGCTCTGGGAAAGCTTTCACACGGGCCGGTTTGGCCCAGAGGATGCTCAATTCAGGAAACACAGCCCAAATGGATGAGTGCCTTCCATGACACTGCTGAACGCTCTCAGATATTTTCTCAGCACAAGAACCCTGTCAAGACAACCACTTAGAGTGGCAAAGCCTGTTAATATCCACTGACTAAATGGCCATTTTTCTCCAGTCTGACTAAGCCTCTCTAATTATCAACATACCTGTTATTGGCCACAGGCAGGGCGATCTCAAACTTGGCCAAGAACTGGAAGTACTGCTCTTCAGTCTGCTCGGTGAAGCCCGTCCCAACCAGCAGCATCCTGAGGTCCTCTGCTCTGATGACTCCATTCTTAGCTACAGACTTGGAGCTCTTGATGTTGAAAATCCTCTGTAGACACTCCGAGAGCCAGACAGGGTCAAGGAAGTAGAGGTTCCTCAGGCCGTGGCTCGTGTCTGGGAAGTGCAGTAGTGTCCCTGTTTCTATGAGAAAATTAATGGCTGCAAAAAAATAAAGGATTGGGCATTAGCAATAGACCAGCATTAGGAAACCACAGCGCAGAAGAGTAAAACTATGAGGCAGTTTGTGCAGTTTTATGCGTTCCAGATACAGCCAGCACACAGTCAAGTCAAGAGAGTAACATCTATCTGAGACTCCACTTGTAAAACCCACTCTGCAGCCAGTCTTTCTGTCCCCATGACACCTCCCCTTCACCCTCCTCCTGCCATCATCACAGGGAAAGACTCTCCCTGCCTGTTGCAGAGCAAGGCCTCTGTAAAGATCACAACATTGGGGCCCTACAGAAAAGCCAGACTTGAAACTATGGCAACCCTCACTCTACACAGAGCAGAAATGAGACAGTCTGTTAAACAAAAAAAAAATTGGTAACCTCAGACCATCCTAGGAACTTTCCAGTCCTGTCTCCAAAGTCCCATTACTAATTTTACATCTTACCGATTTCCAAAGTGAGCTCTAATTGGTGTATTTTGTATTTACTATTTGTGAAATATTTCACTTGGACATACATATTAATTTCCAAGAAATTACTGGTCTGCCCTGACCTACCAGTTTGCAAGTCCTCATAGTCTTTGATGTCATTTCCAGGCGTTTGCTCGATCATCAGTTCTATTTGTCTGTCTGTTAAATACTGTACATCATCATTTTGACTTCTTCTATGCTGTTCTGCAAGGACAGCTTCTTGAAGGCTAAGGTAACTCCTTGGTATCTGCAAGCCATGTGAGAAAACCAGCAGGATCAGTATCAGGCAGCAAGAGATGAACTGGCTCCCATCTCCCCTTCACAGGGATCTTATAGCGCTGCCTTTTCCCAAAACCAGATTGCCATCTTAAATATTCACATGCCTCCTGCATCAACAATAACTCCTAAAGTTCACTTCCCAAGCCCCCCAAAAGCCCTGCTTTGGTAAGGATCACCAAGAAAGCCAAGTTCTCACCAATCTCCCTGCAAGTTTCTGGGAGCAAATTGAGCTGCCGACATCCTTCATGTTGCAAGTGACATGAAAAATCAGCTGTCGCAGTCCCTCGAGGCCTTCCAGAGTCTTACACGAGAGCTCACTGCAAAAGTCATGCAAGGGCGAAGGTTATCAAACCTTATCAGCACACTGGCTTCCTTTGCAGGCTCACTTTCTCTTATCTCTGACTTTAAATTTCCTGTGTCAGCTGAATGGGAGGAAGGCTGTCAGTGGGTATTTTTAGCTTTGGAGAAAACACGGAGTTGCCTGGAAAAGATGTATTAGGCCACATCTGTATTAGTCCAACCCCCGCTCTGCCTGCTTCACTCACTGCACTGCTGTCCCCTGTGGACTGTGATGTCTGGGGATGTCCCTGGCAGCCTGACCAAAGTCATCCCCCTCTGTCCCTCCAGAGCCACAAACATCCTGAAAGGGGCTGCAAGGAGGAGGAAAACTCTGTGCTCCAGCAGCCTCTGGAGATAAGTTCAGTTCTCCCTGCCCCAGATCAAAGAGGCAGGATGATGACTACCAGACACCTTTTCCCACTCTCATTCCGGTCCTTTCTCAGCTGGATCCTGCAATTTGGGAATTGATGCTTAGATCCTAAAAGCTGGCCTTCATTATCTCTTTAACAGCTAAAAACCTGTTCTCTTCAACTCCCACCAGTTTTAGTCTTTTCTTGGGCTGAATAAGAACAGCTCTATTCCACTTTCCCCTACAAAGGGTCTTTCTAACTGATCCTACACATGTTCCCATGGCAGACAGAAAATCCTTCTCTAATGAAATATGGTTTATCTTAAGCCTCAGCCCTCACTGGCACTGGTAAGCGTGCAACTCATTGGGATGCCGGAGGACCCTGACCACTGATAGAAGCACCCGGGGTCAGCACACAAGGATTTCACACTCCTTACACTCCTCCAGCCCCAGAGCTCAACACCACACATATTCCAGGTGGATGATAGGGTGTGGAGAGGCACAGGAGGGAGGAGGTATGAAATCAGGCTGGGAAGAAATGCAAGGGGAAAGGAAGGTGCAGAAGAAAGTGCAGGATGCGTGTCAGGCTGAAATAAAGTCCCCCCGAGAAAGAATGATTGAGATCGTGTTATGATGCTCTGTGGTGATGGGAAAAGAGGCTTGAGGTGACATAAACACAAAGTTTTCTTCTTCTCATGGTGAGTCTTTGAGCCTCACAGTGGGTCCCTGGTGCTGCCCCTAACGGGAAAGAGCTAGCTGGGATGCCTGACACAGGCTGGGATGCCTGACAGTGCCTGCAGAGCAGTGTGTGGGAGGTCTGCTGATGCCTTTGCCAGGCAGCAGATGGGAAGTGCTGGGGACATCACAGTGCCCTTCCTCACTTGCCAGCTGCCACCTGCTCTTGCCCCAGGCAGAGGCATTTTCATATTGTCTGGTGCCAGCCTGCTGCATCCACATCCCCCCCCCGACTCACAGACACGCTTCATTCCCAGATGGAGGAGCCTCCTCTCCCCAAGGGCATTCTCTTGGAGCAGTGTCAGGCTGCGTGGCCTGAGTGACACCCATCTCCCAGCAGCACCAGCCCTCTGTTGTGACACCTGGAGAGGGATGGCACAGGTTTGGACTGCCAGGGGCTCTGGGGACTGACCCCTCCTTGCCCAGCCAACAGTGCCACGCGAGCCGTGTTCCCACACTGGGTACCACCCACAGCCTCCCCTCAACAAAGCCCCTGGCACCCACCCTGTGACAGTCACGCTCTCACGCTCTGCAGCACTAATTAGTCAATCTGCACCTTCTCCCCTTGAGACTAATGTGTCACCAATAAACAATGACAAACCTGAGTGAAGGAGGAGCAGTAAACAGGCTGCTCAAGGTCATGACTTTGGAGCTTCCAGCTCTCAGACTCATCATCAGCCCCCTGAGCAACACTGACCTTCTCTCTCATTATAATACATTATCTCAGTCAAAAATAGATGAAATGCAATGCTGACGAGTCTCTAAATTGGTTCCGTTGCCAAGGAGATCAAGTATCTCAAAATTGTTAAAAGTGTCATAAAATAAAGAGTGAATGACTGAACTTCACAAAGGCACAAGTACTTACTGCAGGTGCTTGAAGGTGATATCTGGGAAGCCAGTTGCTCTGGATCCAGAGGGAGACCGACACAGAGCCAGGACATAGGCCCTCAGAGTTGCTATCCTCTCCACACGGAATTTTGTTTCAATCAAATCAAGGTGTGTTCCTACCACCAACACCACTGAGTTCGGAGCCTTGGCCTGCAAGAGAAAACACTGACAGTGATCTCATCCAGCTTACATCAGTGAGGACATGTGAAAAGTATAATATTTAAGAGGAGGGAGTCACATATATTAATAAAATGGAATATATATATATATTTATAAAATAGAAGCAACCTGTCAGGGCAGCTTGACACCAGCTACAAGTGATCTGGTTATTACAGAAGTTCTGCAGAGCACGGCTTAATCACCTGCTGCTACTGCAGAGCAGGAAACTGTCACTTTGGGTTTTTACATCAGGGTTTAACATAAAGGGAGGTGCTGTGAGTCAGTGAAATGAAGGGAACCATGTCTGCCCAGACAAAGTTAACTAAACCTGTGGCCAGAAGAGCTGATATCCTGAAAAAAGCTAGTTACAGTCTGGAATGGACACCTGGGGAAGCCACACAAACTTTTTCACTGGAGGTATATGGAGAGGTGAGATAAACTTCTAGAAAAGTCTAAATCTACTTAATCCTGAATCAGAGCACAGGAATGGATTAGGTGATCTCGAGGTTTCTTCCAAACCTTCCATGATTGTATCATGACCTTGGAATGTATCCAGATCTCAGGAACATGCTGCCAAATTGCACAGGCTTAAGCAGGGATCATTTGCCCATCCAAATGACTTTGACCACAGAAGAATATTCAGAGGCAGAAATACATCCTTCTTTGCAGGCAATCCACTTCCCTCTTAGGATGCCCACTGAAATCTCCCAACCTGAGTGACACCAAACAACCCCAGGCAGACCCAGGAGTGGTGGCTGCACCAATCCACACCAAAGGGCCCCCTGGCCCAGTATGCTGCTGCCTGGAGGCTCATGGAGAGCACAGGCACAGGGTAGGACGGAGAGATGTTCCCTGGTGCGTTCTCCCAGTACCCAGCAGCCAGCAGCTCACTGACTTCCTCAGCACAAAGGAGTATGTTGGAATTAACAGCACTTGATGGAGTTTTCATCCACCAGTCTGTCTTTCCAATTTCTGGTACCCCAGCACATTGTATTTCCAGTAAATTCCACAGGTTAGCCATCCAGTGTGCTTAAGATACTTCCCGTTGTTTGCTTCAAAGCTACAATTTCATTTGTTCTCTCTCAGTTCTATTGTAAAAGATCATGAACAAAGACTCTCTTGTGGTTTTCTCCTTTCCCCATCATGTCTACATACAGTCCTCTTCATTTCTCCCCACATTTAACCATCGTGATCATATTTCTCTGCATTTTTCCTGATGCTACTCTGTGCTTGCTGGGGATGTATTAAGGACACATCATACATTTTTGAAATATAATAAATTTCTTTTCAGCTCTGTTACCTACTTTGGCTTTTTGATGGCTGCTGACCATATCATAATATGGTTTGTATCATAATATTTTGATACAGACAAGATGTTTTGTTTTTTGAGAGGCACCCATTTTTGTGCATTTCATGTTAAGACAATTATCAAATAATAAACAGTTACAAACAATTATGAACATGGTATTACAAAAATCAATCCACAGCAAGGAATTCACTGCAGCTCGGAGTCTAAATGAGAGCTGTTTTGGAAATACTCTCTAGCTTACCTGAATCTAAAGTGTTAAAAATATAACCTCAAGACTAATGTGCGTCTAACCCACACAAGAAAGAAAATGCTTCAAACCCCCCTTGGAGCACAGTGTGGTCAAACACTAATTCCAAAATAAGTATGTTCAGCCTTACTTAGCAAGGGTTTATAAATCAGCTTTTGTTTCGTTCTCTGCTGTGTGTGAGGGAGAACAAAGCAAATGATAAATTTAAACCATTAAATATAGCGATACGCCTACAGCGTAATGGAAAATGAATTCCAAATGCTGTGCAAAATTCATAGCTTGGGGAGCTTTTAAAAGCAGAGCAAAAAGAATCTGCAATATCACATATCTGCGTGCTGAGCTACTACTTGATAAATAGATATCCCAGAGCCCACCAGTGACTTCTTACCTCAATGTTCAGCAACCAGAACTGTAAGTTTGCCACAGCTTCTTCCCCCAGTGCCAAGTTCCAGACCACTATGTACAATGCTTTGTCTGTGAAGAAACACTGATTGACTGTAGACATGCTCGCTGGGCCTCCGATATCCCAGACATTGAACTCCACTGAATCAACCTACTTAGACAAAGAGAAGTGTTCAAATCAAACCGTGGCAGTAAATCACTGGGAGATAATAGCTGAAGTATAAACCTACGCCTGCATAATGTATGACACAAGAAGGGGTTCAATGTCCTAATTGTGCCTCCAGGAAAGATAAATCAACAAGCAATTGTTAAGCATGGCAACCACTTCCCCACAGGAAATCAAGACTAATTACTTGCTGCTAAAACGATAGAGGTGCCCTTGATGCTGGTAAAACTCCAGCTAATGCTGTGGATTCTCCAGTACAAACAAGGGTCTCATTCTGAACCCTGTATTTCACTGCATCTGGAATAGAAACTGTTTCATCCTTGTCTGTGCCATGCTCGACAGGACCATTGAAGTTGCTTATCTGCCACTGCTGTGGGGAACAGGAAACCCCTGCTGAAATCACTTCCACTGAGCTCAGACTGAGCTGAGCCAAGCAGAAGAGAGATGCTCAGGAGATGGGAAGCTTCTTAGGCCTTTCATAAACACCTCCTACACATTGCTCCCAGGCTTCTGACGTCTGCGCCACACCAGAGATGGGCCAGAACCACAGTTGCTGTGAATCAGACTCACTGATTTCTGGGGGAATGCTTAAATGGAGGCCTCTCGAGCTCTGGCTCTCTTCCCAGTATCCCTGCACCCATTGCTCTGGGCAGCCCCGTGACAGCATAAGAGGGAGCCTGGCTCTCTGCTTGAATGGCATTCAGGCTCCCAGTTACAGCAGGAAGCACGTGCACACCTGGTAAGCTCTGTCCCTAAATCACTCGGCCCTGGAGAGTCAAAACCCCTGAGACTGAGCACAAAACCAAACCCTGCTCCAGCCACCATCCTCAGAGCATCACGTAAGTCTCAGTGGGCTCTGTTTAAGGGTCTGGGGCCAGGTACTGACTGATCTCACATGAAAGTTACCCTATGAGAGTTCAGCCAGGAGCTCAGTATCTCAGCAGGGCTCTGATCCTGGGCAATCCATGTGAAGTCTCCCAAAAACAGCTGGAAGAACTTCCATTTTGTTGAAACCAAGCCCTAACCAGCACAAGGACTGCTTTGTTCATCCAAAAGACCTTCAGCTGTGAGTGTGTGTGTGGACAGACAGACTCTGAGATAGGGATAAAAGCCCGTTCAGTGTCTTGATCCCACTCCAGGGCTCTGGTGCTGTCTACACTTTTATTTTATTCAACTGCTCTCCAACACAAAATGCACAAATCCCTTCTCTCACCAGTCTTCCCTTCAAGGAGTCAGTCTGTGTTGCTGTTTTCCTTTCTATCTCTGGCCTGGCACTCTTTTGCTGTAGAACAGCTGAACTCAGCAGGCTCCTTTCCCCCCTTCCAAAACAGTCTGGTGGTCATGGCTCTCATCTGGGAAGGAGGAGCCATGAGTTGCATCCCCTCAGCTCTGACAAGACCTCAGGACCAATCCTGCGTCCTCTAATCCCTGGAGTACTCTGCAGCCAGTGGCAGAGCCACCTACAAACGCCTGGATTAAATCAGTGCTCTCCAAATGAGTTCAGTATGACACACTCCATGAATGAGCCATCTGAGATTTGGATGTTTAAGATATGCCTTAGACAACCCCGGATCACACCAGAGGTCAGGCACCCTACCTTCCACCCACATTGCCCACCTAGGACAGTTCTGAGATCAAGGAAGTTCAGCTTTAGGTACTGATGTCCCAAATGAAAGGACAATCTGCTGGAGAGAAGCTGATTTAAAGCATTCCCTCAAAATTAGTGTCCACTCAAGGTAGGAGAGACAGAATTTTAGCAGGCACACAGAGCTCTCTTCAGAATACAGTTAGTCAGGAAAACAGAACTGCCCTCTACTACCAAAAGGAAATGAAACAGAATTGCAACGGATCTAAAACCACATCACTAGTGAGGTAATGGAAACTGTTTTTTGCAAAAGGACAACTCCAGCCCAAATGGACCCTGCAGGGCTCCAACATCCTACGGGGGCTGAAGATTTCCGACCGCTTTTCACCTTTGCCTTGTGCCCCACGGGCTTGGGGAGCTCCCATTTTGTTGTCCGGATGGTGGCATCGCTGTGCATCATCTGGGGCACCTTCCCTGTCTGCAGGATCTCCACCAGCGTGGACTTGCCCTGCCGGGGAGGGCCGATGACGATCATCTTCATCAGCTTGCACTTCTCTGCCCGCCGCAGCTGCGCTCGTAAATAGGCCAGCACTGTCTTGGGGCCTGGTGGGGAGAGAACGGGCTGGAGCTGGGGACTGCAGCCACAAACACTCTCGGGGACAGCACAAAACCCACTGCTGCAGACACATCAGCTGAATTCATGCTTCCCCTGCAGTTTCGCTGTGGGCTGAGACAACCCGGAGAATAAACAAAGAAACCTCCAGCAGACAAACCTGAGACAGAGACCCCAGGAAAAGGTCGCTGCTCTGAGGCTCCACAATGGAGCACTGTAAGGAGAAACAAATGCTGGGGCTCCTATGCTTCAGAAGCAGAAAGGAAACATAAAATACTAATTTAGTATTGGAAAATACTCGTTTTTTCCTTCTACTTTTATGTTTCCAGTTAAAGTTAGATTGAAGCTTCAACAGTATACTGCTGGAGCAGGAATAATTCCTAATAACTTTGTTCCCACAGGATTTTCTGATTAAAATGCACAAAAAAAAGAAGACAGCATTGTAATAGATCCAAAAACCTAGCAGCTCACAATAAAGTCACTTCAATGGGACTGTGACTGCTGATCCTAAACATTTCAGTCTTTAGAGAGACCATCTAAATATCCTAAAATATACACATTCAGGAAGCAAGCCACAGAATTTATGCATGCTGCAATTGAAATACTGCATTTATAAGTCATAATTTCAAACTGTGATCTGTCTTAAACTGGTCATGCAGCCAGAGCTTAGCACTGATTATCAAATTTGTAAATACGAGTAGGAGGTCTCCCTGTGCAATTCTAGTTAACCCCAATGAGGGCTCAAGCACACACTGTCTGCTCCTGCTCTTGACCATTAAAAGGAAGAGATTTTATTGTATGTTCATTCAATTTAATAAAGAATACACAGCATCAGCCTTACCCTCTTTTCTGATCTCTGCAGGAACGTTAGTGATATTTAGTTCCTCGATATCCAGCTGCCAGAGATTAGCCAGCTGTCCAAGTTCTGGAGGAAGCTCTCGGATACCAGGGTTACTGTACAAAAACAAATAAATCTACCAACAACCAGGCTTTGTGTGTAAGTAGCTGCTCTCACAGACTCTCAGATTACGCTATTCTATCCTTGCAGAAATCTTCCATTAACATTTTGATAAGACTACTCAGCACTTTAATAGCAATTTCCATCCTAAAAGTGATGTATAACCTCAATTTATCCTCTGAGGCAGACAAACGTAATCATCTTTGCTGGATAGTTGAGGAAATAAAGGCAAAAATGATGAGTTATTGAATGTAACACTACAGAAACTGACAGCAAAAAGCCAGAACGAACTAGAGGCACATTAGATTCCCAGGCCTGTGTTCAAAGCAGTAGATCATCTTCCCTAATTCAAAAGACCAGCGCCCTCCTTATCTAAAGCAAACCATGGGCACAGTTCTAACAAGGGGCTGACTATTTCCATCTTTATGACCTCAAAAGCACTGGACATCTGGGGTGGGGCTCCACAGAAGACTGGTCACTAAAACAACATGGAAATAACACTGCAAAGCTTTTCCAGGACATGGACTTACTTTCCCAAATAAAGCTCTGTTAAACCTTTCAGGAGGCAAACGGACTGTGGGACAGAGTCCAGCTGATTGTCGTTCAGATAAAGAACCTCTAGAGAATCGCTCAGAAATGCTGGAAACTCCAAAAAAGGACCTGGAACGAGACAGGAAACAAACTGCACCTTTCAAAAAAACCCAACAAAACAGGCATCAAGGCTCTGAACCAAGAGCTTCACCTGAACTTTGCAGGCAGGACATGAGGTCATGTCCATTGGCAGGGACCACCACCAAGCAAGAGCAGAAAAGCAAATAGCCTTCAGTGACAATCAAACATCAATGTTCTCATCTCAGTGTCCTAAAACCACAGTGTGGAAGGTAACAGTGTCCAGGACTTAAGGGGTGCTGAGGGAGGAACTCCAAGCCTGCCAAAGCAACTAAACATCAGGGGACGAGTGGCACCTTATCTCTTGCTGTTGAATACATCATAGTATCTTGTGAACTGCCCCTATTGCAGCCTAACAGCTGGCACCGAGAGAGCATCCCACGGGCACAACTGGTTCTTAACATGGCACTGAAAGGGCACACCCAGGGCACAACTGGTTCTCAACATGTTTTTTCCATATTGCCTCAGAAAAGCCAGAAGCCAGTCCGAATTAATGTTCAGACCCCCACGTTGCATCCTGCTGTAATTTACGGCAGATCAAAGTCAATAAGAACAGAGAAGGAACCCCAAACTGCAGCTGATAGACTGATCTATGCTGTCTCTAAAACATGCTGGTGTTTGGTCCTGTTCTATTTTAGACAGAAGGACTCAGGGCACTTCCTCCACGCCTGAGGAGCATCTTGCCTATCTTGGGAGCAACCCAAGCAATAATAGCATCAACTGCATGGCTGAGTTGCTGCTGCTGGAGAGGTTTAAACAAAGGGAAACTCAGCAGGTTCCAAAGAACATTGTTTCACTCCACAGATGACTCCTGGGATAGCAGCACAAAAAGCTGCCGTGGATTGTGTTGCTGTATTAAGGATGTCACATTTATGTACCAAAGAGCATCCTGAAATGAAGAAAAATCAGGGAGATTTTGAGTCTGATTGAGAAAGTACAACCAGCACCATCTGCTGCCTTCATGATCAATCAAAGCAACTCCCTGAGATGCAAGACTCTCCCCTCCTCAGGGATGGGACAGTTCCACTTCCACCAAGATCTTCTTCCCTTACAGAGAAGACCTGAGGAACTGTAACTAGAAGCAGCCGAAAGACGAGAAAAAAAAAAAAAAGGAAAATGGAAGAGGTTTTCTCAGGAGAAAACTCCCCAGTTCTAATATTAACAGCACTTCCAGGCTGAGCTGTGATCAGAAAAGGAGTAAGATAGAGCCCCACTGTCTGCAGGGGTGTTTCATATACGTGACAGGACTGTCTGGTGTGGGCAGTGTCACAGTCCGCCTTTGAGTTTTCAAATAAAAAAATCATCTTTGGGATTATTTTAGGAGAACAGCAGGCTTATTCATGGATGCAATTCACTTCCTTTCTGGCTCATTGCTGGACTTAAACTTCGCATTGTTGCTCTTCAGTAGGTACCTAGGCAAAGATAGATTTAGTCCCTCTTGGACACGTAGCAGCAAACACCTAAAATAGCAGCAATACTCTGAATTCACCAAAGAGTCCCAGGTGGAAAGCAGTGTACTATATTGGAAGCAAGCTTGAGGTGTTTATGAATTGTAATTATTTATTCATGAGTTATTTATGATTTCTCTGGCTTCAGCTCAAATTTTCTTTTAAAGAACTGTAGAAAATTAAAAGAAATCCCATCCTGAAAATATATTTTTGGATGAATAAACGCTACCAACACCACATGCGTGTGCAAGGAGTAATTCTGAGACTTATCAATCAAGCATAGTGAGCATCCATAAATTATTCTTTTTAAATAATCTAGACTTAAGTAAACAGCTTTGTTGGTAAATCATATGAAAACCTGTCCACCCCCACCTCACCAGGAGACTTCTGTGAGCAGCTGATGTACTCCGGCTTCTGTTTTCTCTTGATGTTTAAATTCTTGGCCACATCCTCTCATCTCACCAAGCTATACTTGGCAGAGGAACAGAGAGAAAAGGATGAGCTGGCTTTGCTCTGTCTCCGTGGCTGCTCAACCGTGGCACCAGCCAGGTGGGCAACTCTGTGCCCCCCTGCTACCTCAGGCCACCAGAGACAGCTCCAGGTTGCACCAGGGTGTAACGTGCCACGGCTGTTCAAATGTTACTGACACAGAACCCATCGTCTCCTGCTTTCTGCAGGGGGTTATGCTGGGCTTGCAGCACGTAGAGATTTCCATTAGGACAGCAATTCCCTTTTAGAGCTGGTTTCAGCTGCCTTTGCCTGCTGGCTCCTGCCCTTCTCTCCCCTTTGGGAAATGCTGCTGTAGCACTTCACAGCAAAGCTCTGAGGATGTGTCAGACTCCACAGATTCACGAGGTTCAGACTCCTTTTCCAGTTGTTCCCTATTCTAACAATGTCACAGCATTTCTATTTCCATCTCCTGCTTGTGAAACGGCACAGACCAGTCTCTTCTCCCCCTCGGGGGGCACACACACCTTACTCAGCACAGCAGCCTCTACTTCCACGGACAAGAAAACGAGGCAGGATCAGCCTTGCCTGGAGGTCCAGGTAGAGCCTCTGCCTCTCAGAGTCACTGACTGAAGGTGAGAATCTCCAGCCCTAACCTACAGCTACAGCTGTAGATGGTTCATTTATCAATTTCACCTCAGGCACAATTTTCGGGGGAACTGAGGGAAGGATTTGCTGCAGGAGGGCCTCTTCCTCCCACGAGCAGTCAAGGGCTGCTCGGATGTGCGTCAGGACGACGCCAGCTCTATCCCACTCTGTGACTGGCAAGGAATGTTTAGACCCAGGCATTCTGCAGGCAGCCAGAATGAGAAAACTCCCCAAGTGCTTTAAAATAAAACAACAAACGAAATGCAGATGAATCCCACAGAGAGCAGGAAGCGGAGCAATATCTTCAGATATCCCTTTGTTCTCTCTGGGATTTCACGTGCATCTCATCAGCTCTGCCCCAAACTGAAGGTGCAAATCACAGGCAGGGGAAAACGTGCCATTTGCAAAGCAAGCAACAGAAACAATCCTAAGAGCCACATGGATAATTATGGGTTAATTTCCCTTCAACATGCCACTTAGTACTCTGGCTAAAAGGCATAACTTTCATGAAAGAGCAAAAGAAACAGGTTTCACTCCTTTTCCATCTTCGTGTATTGGTGGTACCAACCAGCTGCATCATTTCTTTAGAAACATTTTATCTAAACATATTTCCTCTTAATGAAATGCAGTTGCACTTCAAACTGCAGAGGAATTTACTCTGCTTTCCCTCCAGCCAAACTGCAGATTCCTGCTGCTTCCCAGCTCACCTGGCATTCCCAGCACTCGCTGTGTGCCTTACCTGCCTCTGGGCCACCACGCGCCCTGTTCTTGGTGGTGAAAAAGGGGATCCGCTTTGTTTTAAATCCCTCATCGCTCCTGTGGGCCAAACAAAACAGGGACATGTGGGGAAAGGATCTTGGAAAGATGCTGAGCTACACAAGGCAGAGCCTGGCCCTGCTCACAGCTCTCACAGGATCCCACCTGCTCAGGAGAGATGGGATTGAAACCCGCTGTGCAATCAGACTCCACCAACACTTGTCCAGCCCAGTGGTTTTCTCCTGGCAAATCAACAGAGCTCCTCAAGGCAGCGCTCCCAGCTCCCAGGGCGGGAGCACTTGACCCCCGGCTTTATGGGTGTCAGGGTTAAGTGGCTGTCAAACAGCAAACTGAAGGAGCTTCACGAGAAGCACTGGAGAAGCTGCTGCCACTGCCCACCCTCCCCAGGGAGTCTCGGATGAGATGACCCACCAGCATGACTCTGGAAATGCACTGGGACATTAAAAAGTGGTGATTTGTCTTTTGCAACTGACACAGAAACTCCTAAGGACTCCAAAAACTGTGTTGGACAGGCACCCAAATGAGAAGACAGCAGCATGACACATTTCAGCGCAGTTTTGGAGATGATACAGGACCTTCAACTCTCTATGTTAAACATCCCTATTGGAATTTCTAAACAGAAAAATATCACTCTTTCATTGGATGACCTTATTAACGTCAGTCTTAGAATCATAGAATCCTTTAGGTTGGAAATCTTCTCTATGAACTTGCAGCTGGTTATACTTCCATTTAAAAAACAAAGACTTTTCATTTTTTCCAAAACAGTACTCCCACACTAACTAATAACTGCAGTCCAGCCAGATGGTTTATGGTTAAGATATGCTCCCCACAAACTTGTATTTGTAGTGATGAACCACACACTGGGCTGAAGAAATTCCTACATGCTCTGAAATTAAACTGCCATTATCAATAATCTATGCACTTAATAAATGATACAGTGTGCTAAATGCCCAAAGAATCAGCAAAGGATAATTCATCACTGTCAGAGACACACAATATACTTGGGGACATGGTATGTGGGTATCAATGCCTTCTATGCAGGTGATTAATTCTCTCCTGACACCCTTTGTGTTGCACGAGGGATGGGGTTTGCTATTATTTCTTCAGCTTTTGTTTTCTTGGCCAAAACTTGAAAGAAACACTTACTTCCCAAGCTGGTTTTTTGAAAGATCCAGCGACTTAAGTTGTTTGCAATTCCACTTATCCTGCAAAGGCAACGTAACTAACTGATTTCCCAGCAGCTTCAGGGACACCAAAGCCTAGGAGAGGAATAGCCTGGAGTTAGAGAGCACCAAACACACAGAAAGAGCTTTTTTAGCATGGCTATTAAATAACAGAAACACGAAGAAAGTACATCTTATTCATCAGAACATCCTGTCCGTGCTGCCCAGCATGCAAACATTTCCTCCCTGTCCCCAGCAAGTTCTGCACGGAGCAGCACCACTCACTCCGGGGAGATTATTGCTCCACTTGCTGACAGATGCAGTTGGAACCAGCCCATACAAGAGGACATTTTACTTTTTAGTGAGGCAACCTTTCCAAATGGAAAAGAACAGTCTGATTTACCAACACAGGATGCCACGTATGGATTATATATATACATATATATGTGTGTGTGTGTGTATAAGTTGGTGTCAGATTGGACTTACACCTGCTGTACATGCACAAAATCAATGTGCAAAATATGAACTACTTCACACAAGGAAAAGTTTTGACTGCTTTTTTTTCCAGACGTCTCTATTAAAATGGACAGGATTTATATTCACTTTCCAAGATTTATACAAGTTATACATCTCCTTTTTTCTTCCCCCTCCCACCAGAGACAGGAGTTTTAAAAACAAGTGAAGCTGATTGATACCATACAGTTAACACCACACAGATAGGATTCAGCTGGAAATACCAAGTTAAACGTAAGATCTCCTTTAAATTTAACTGAAACGTAAAAGAAAAAAAAATGCAGTTCCGATTCAGATTTGTAAAGTTCATGCTATTCCATCTGCCCTTAATAATGTTGAGGCTCAAACTATCATTTTCATTTGGCTGAAAATCCAATTTTCCACTGAAAAGCAGTGTTGTCTGTAGAGTTTCCAACCAGGTTTATTCAGCAAGTCCCCCTCCATGAAAAACTGAGATAAGCAGAATGTCAGCTGAATTATCTCCTGCCAGAAGTACAGCAATATTAATGAATTATACCCCATGGAAATCATGTTTTACCAGCAGAGACTTCAGCGTCAAGTGTGTTAAATGTTTTATGTGCTCCACGTAATATAAAAGGTTTATGCCCCTTTTCATCGAGCAGGATTAACAGTGTCTCACGAAGCCAGTTTGTTGGCCTTCCTCCCCTTCTTTTAGATTGGAAAAATATGAGGTGTCCATGTGACATAAGCAATGGACAACCAGCAGTTGCTGGAATGGGAATCGTCGTGCAAAACGCTCCCTCTAGTGATGGAGAGGGGCAGCACCGAGCTTTGCTGGGATTTGGGGAAGGTGAAGGGAATACAAAACTAGGGACAGAGCAAGCCACTGGAGGAAAGGGCTGGAAAGCTGAATCCTGACAGCCAATGCTTTTACCATCATTCATGTCCCCCTGGAAGGAGGGCCCAGCCTGCCCTTGGCTCTTGGAGTGGGGGCTCCAAGTGTCAGCATGGGGCTGTGCAAGGACAATGCCTCAGACTTCTCCCCAAAACAGCCCTGGGCAGGGGGCGGGAGGAGAGGAAGGCTGCATGTGCCAGACAGCACAAACTGTGTTCTGTGGGGTCTAACTGGGGTGTTTATTTTCAGTCACTGTCTCAGTATTATCCCCAAACGCTGACCAAGGCCACTCTCCAGAGAGCTGAGAGCCTGGGGAGCTTCTCTCCAATGCTTCTGTGCCTGGGGGAGAATTAGTGACTGTCAACTGGCTGTGGTTCTTCATGACTGAAATTCTGGAGATCACTAGTCCTTTTAAATTGCCTCTTCTCTCTAATTTCTCCATTTTTACTGCCTTTCAGGATGAGAATGGGGGCTTCCAGAAGGGACACAATGGCAGTGGCAGACAAACTTCCTTCAAACCTGCTGCCACAGCATGCAAAAGGGTGTGAGACGACACTTGAGGGAAGGGACTGCAACATCCACATTAAGGTGCCTTGGCCAGCTTGTGAAGTGGAAAAGCTGACCAGAGTCTCATCTGAATTATCCCACTCAGGTGGGGCCAGGTGTCTTCAGGAGAAGCAAACTAGGGAGAGGCAAACTAGTCTAGAGAACTAAGACATGGCTTGGTTGCTTTCTTCAGAAGGCAAGAGCCAGGAAAGCTGAGGAAGTTTCTGTTTCTATTAACACCTCATTTCTGGAGTACACATGGTGTTAAGGACTGAGCTGGTCCCAGTCTTGAGATTCCTTGCAAAACATGCAAAGGCCAGTGATAAACTACACTGCAACTACAGTGATAAATGACTGTCCCATGAGATGTGCTTTCAAGTCACAGGCCTCCTCTGCTGTCTGCTTTTCCCAGGGAGAAGACAGTTCATTGCTGTTCCTACATTATCTGTAGGAACGTGTTACTGTCCATTTCTCCCCCTTCCCACATCTTTCTCTGGAGAGGGCTGGAGCATGAGCACAGCCCTGTTCACCAACACAAACTCTGCAACCAGGCTCCTCTAGGCATGAGGTTTCACCTTCTGTGTGCTCACCACACTCTGGCCTTTGGGGCACTGAAAATGCTTGATATTTATTTTATGAATATAATGCTGAAGAGATATAGATAAGAACTGACACTATTTAGGGCAGCCAAGGCTCACTAACTTTGAAAACATCAGCAAAGATTGCACTGAGGTCTCCCCAGCACTGGTGCCTTTGCACCCCTCAGCAACCTCTGAGCAGCAGCAACCAAGAACTGTGCCCTGGAAGCACCATCTAGAGTTTAATATTTGTCATGGTGGCTCCCACCCCCTCGCATGATTCTCAATGCATTCAGAAAAACCAAGTTTCGGAGACAATAGCCCATAGGATTCATTCTGTTTCAGGAGAAATGCCAATTGGAAACAAATGGCCACCAGAGAGCAAAGCCAAATGTGCAGGGGTCACTGGAAAGAGCTGAGGGAGTTCAACCCTCTTGTTATAGCAGGAGTAAAAGGCACCTTTGCAGCAGATCCTGAGATCAGGACTGGACATGGATATGAACCATCACTTCTGCATCCTTCCTGCAGAGGCCAGCAGGGAAAAGCATGGAACTTCTGCACAGATTCACCTCTGCTTCTCTCACCACGACCTTGAATTTCACAATCTTGCAGGGAAGCTTGGAGGAAACCCGAGGTTCTGCTTGGTTTCATGGCAACACCATGAGAAAGCAGAAATTCTGAAGAATTTTGACATAAAACCATGCATCTGCGGTGTCCACAGGAAAGAATTATTCAATCTACAATCTTTAAGACTACAGAGGTCCCACATAGCACTGTTTAGGGCATTCAGATATGCTATTTTCAGAAAAGAAAGACTAACTCATAATTACACAACAGTGGTGCGTGTTTTTTTAAGAAAAAGCACAACTATTTGTGAGTGTACTTGGGGACATCAATAATTCAATGGCTGGAGCCTGAAGTCACAATGCAGGGCTTGTCTTTTAAACTGTGCTCCCAAATCCTGCAAACCACAGCCAGCCAGCCAGTTCTCAGAAGACCTGTGTCAGAGACTAGATATCATATCTCACTGGATGAGGGCCTGAACGTGGTGATTCAGGGGGTGACAGCCTGCTCAGGAGCTCAGTGCAACCGCACCGGTTCAAACCAGCCCCTACCTTAACCGGGCTGCCAGTTCGAGGTCTGAATCGGCATCAGGAAAAATAATGTGAGAACTAAGAAGAAATGACACTTACCTCAAGCTGGAAGAGTCCTGCTGGAACTTCTTTTAGTAAGTTCTCAGAAAAATCCACTTCTCTCAGGTGATTTTTCCAGAAAACAGTCAATGCATCAGGTAGGAATTCCAGTGCATTTCTAGATGCCTTACAACATTTCTGGAAAACATAAAAACCCCCACACTTACAGAGTAGTAATCATCTCTTCAAATAATGTGGTACATCAGCTGTCACATGTCAAAAGCTTTAATAAACTAATTCTAGGTGGTCTCTTTAGATATATTGATCTAGATAAATTACTGGGCATGCAGACACAGAGCTTGCTAAGCAGATACACTCAACTGCTGGTCAAATTCCCTGGTGGGCAAAAAGTATTCAAAAAGTTATTTTGAAAACCACCCACCCCCATTTGCTTTTCAACCATACACAAACACTTCTCCAAAGGATACTCTTCCCCTGCTGTCCTTGTAAAAATAAGGAATAAAGTCACAGTGATGGGTGGATACAGATCATGTCCCAGTTAGCCATGGGTTTGGGCAAAGTTAACTCTGGTAAAAGTTGGGTGTTTTGTAAAATGATCCTAACAATACTTCTGCTCAGAGGAACTATAAAGAAAATTCATACATCCATGTAAGACACGTTTCTAAAACTTCTCCACCAATGCCATCAACGTGGTGAGAACAGGGTGGAACCTCAGGAAGACTGGATCTGAAATTCATAAACCAAATTTGGCAGGGGCATTCCTACAGAAACACAACAGCCTTTTAAGCATCTGACAGCTTTTTAAGCATCACAGTTCATTTTTTTTGCATTGTTTCAACAGCTTTTTTAGCCTCTGACTTCGCCAGAGCAGTTCAACTTACCAGGGGGCAGGCCCAGGGATCTGGAAACACTCTCAGCTGATTTCTGGAAACATTCAGCATGTTTAGGGACTTGAAGCAGTATAGAAAAACCGTTGGAAGTTCCACCAACCTGTTGTCAGAGACGTCAAACTCCTGCAGCTTCCTTAAACCAATCCAATTGGTTGCTAGAAAACATGAAACATTGTGGACTCGGTATAAGCACGAAAGGTTTTAAGCCATTTAAGCCATTTTTTTAACATTTTTGGATTCTTCCCTACAGCTCAGCCTTGAAATGTAAGCCAAACACTGGACTGTACGTACTGTTTTCCTCATCAAATAACTTCTCCATATAGTTTTTGGAAGCGATGAGCTTTTTAAGGTTTTTAAGATGTAGGAATCCAGTAGGGAGAGTGGAGAGCCTGTTGCTGGATACGTCGACCTCAAGTAACCTGTGAGTACAGAACAATCTCAGTCAGGCATCAGTAGAACACTAGCAAAGCCTCCTGTTGCCACAGACATCTGTTTTACCAAGACAGCTTTAGTTCTGAATGAAAGCAGCTGAAACGCGCCTCACAAGGCAAAGCATAAAACCCTAATTAGAAAATTAACCCTTCCAGGGAGCAGAGAGAGGTGGTCTGGATAGAGAGAGGATCAAATCATTGGTATCTGCCAGTAAATGTCACTCTGAGCCAGCTTACAGGAATGGGGCTCAGAGCTGGAGAAAAGCAGAGGCAACACACAGGAATAAAAGTCCCCACAACTGTCCGGACAACAAACTTGGAAACACTGAGAACGCAGAGGGGCAAATCCTAAGTTAAACCTCGCAGCAGACAGAAAACAGACCAAGCAGCTCCGGCAATGTGCTCTCCCCTTACACAGCCTCCCTCAAGCCCTGGGACTGGTTTGAGCCTGCTGTCCCTGCAGGCTCAGCTTTGTGTGGTACACACACCTCGTACAAATGATCTCATCAGAGGACTGCACAGTGGGTAACTCCGTCAGCTGATTGTCAGCCAGGCTGAGCTTCCGGAGGTTTATCAGGCCCCATGGGATCACGGATGGAAGGGACACCAGGCAGTTGGCAGAGAGATCAAGCTCAGTTATCTGACAGGAGATATCGATCAGCCAGTCTAGATCCACCCAGGGCAGTTTGAGGTTTGACCAGTTCACACACAAAGCCTGCGTATGTCAAAGAGAGAAGAGAAAACCACATTAGTGAAATCCCAGTTGCTCTCAGCCTGTGCTACACCACTGGGAATCTGGCAGAGCAGAGAGCAGGCCATAAACATTTTGCTCACTTTCCAATCTGCTTCTAGGAATTAAACTGACTCAGAGATGAAATCATGCCTGGATATCAGCAGCCCCTGCTGTATCTGCTCCATGATCTCACTCCAAAGACCATGAGCAAGCTCAAGCAGGGGACCTGGACTTCTTCACCAGCCCACACTTATTCAGTGTCCAGCTTGGACATAAGAAAATGTGAACACATAGTGAAGAAAATGCGAACACATAGTGATCATCAATGCAAGGAAACAACCCAAGGCTTCATTTTCAAGATCACCTCATTGCATTCCAATCCTTGTCCTGAAATGCATATTTTAAAAGTTATACTCCCAAAACGTTTCCATAAACTTGGTGGTTTTGACATAATTCAGCCCAAAACAGCCTCAACGGAATGAACCTTAATTCTCCACCAGGAGGCAGCAAGGACCCGACAGCAAATTTAATTTGCTTTTCAATGCCCAGGATTTAGCTCTTTGGACTTTTAACCCCAAATTTAAAATTAAAAGGAATGTATTCGGGAAGGGAGAGATAGAAAAGAGAAACAAAGGCCTATCTCAAATGCTTATTTGAGACTCAGAACTGGTCATGTAGATCAGACAGTTCAAATGTTTAGGAGAATGGAACAAAGGGTGAGTACAAACAGATGCACTTCTTAGATATTGACAGTAGCTGTACTTAGTGTAGACACTGTGCTTTTCAAACCTTCACTCGTGACGCCTCAGGACAGCCCTGCAAATACGAATAGAAATATTATGCCCATTGTGCCACTGAGGAAACCAAGGCAGAGAGCACCAGCTGTTTGTTTAAAGCTACATCCACTGCCATGCCACAAGGCACCCCTGTAAAACACAGCAAGCCAGCAGCAACAAGAAAGCAAATTAAGCAGAGTCTCTGCTGCTACTGCAAAACGCACAGCACCCAGTGGGAGCTGCACTGCAAAGCTTTCACTCTCACACCAAACATACCCTGCTTTACTGCTAGATGTGCCAAGTCTGCATATTTAACAGCTTCCTGCTTAGAAACTCATTTTAAATTCAGTATGCAGTTTCCCATACTTTTCTCACCTGTAGCACGTATCGCAAATCCCTGGGCTTAGGAAAAAAGTACTTGTCCTTGAGTACACCAACCAATGCAGTAACAATACAACCTTACAGCCTTCTTTTAGGGGGTGCAAGCAGGACCTTGTGCCTGTGCTGCTCCTCTTTGCAGACTGATAACCCATCTCTGTTTTGCATTTAGATTGCTGTGTATCATTTCCCTCAAAAATGCAGAGGCATGGCCTCAGGGTATTTAATGTGATAAGGAGATACCTGTAGAATGCAGATAATGACTTCTCAAACCACAGACAAGATTGTGAAATCCAGCACCTGCTATCCCTACTGCAGGGTTGGTGTCCTGTATCCAAGGCAGCTTTTTGAATCCCAGCAATTAGTGCTCTCCTTCCCACTCAGTCCTCCTTCCCATCCAGAGACAAGGGCTGACAGTGTCTCTGCAAACTGGACAACCAGCCAAGCCCCTTTATCTGACTCAGGGACAGTGGACCAAATTCATCTGGTGCCAGTAACCTGATGTCAGTGGAGTTACCTTAGGGGTTTGGTTGGCTCAGGACTCTGCAGTGAAAACGTTAATTAAGTGAAAGAAATCCTGACAGCAGTGCCACAAAGAGAGGGGATTTCCTGCCCAACTCATACTTAATCATCTCCACTATTTTCCCAGAAAGGCTGTTTCTTTTGATGCCAAAGGTCTGCGATGCCAAACTCACAGAGCTCAGTGCTCAGCTCAGCCCTTCTCCGTTTGGGGCTGGTGGTGAGCTCTGTGCTCAAACCAGGGACAGAGTTCAGAGCACATTAGCTCACGGCAAAGCCTGACTGCAGGCAGCTCACTGCTCTTCAGAAGGCCAAGGAAAACCTCTGTAGACTCCCCTCTCCTGCCAAGACAAGAATTTCCCAATACAAGCCCTGAACACTAAATTGAAATCTTTTGCTGCAGCCATGTCAGGGGATGCACTGAGGCAAAGGACTGGAAATTATGCAGGAGCAAGAAACCCCGCTGCTCTTGGGCAAAGGATCAACTATAAATATGAAAAATATTTACTTAAATCTGAGGCTGTCTGGTAAGGTGATTAAAAAAGGCTGTTGTGCATTTCTCCTAAATGACAAGACGTGCTCCAGCAGAACCTCACTCTTGCTGTAGATGGGATAGTGTCAGGATAGGGATCTGCTCCCTCCATCAACAACCCTGCTCTGAATCTTGTGGGGGACTGCTGCAGATCTCTGTGCTGATGGTGATGTAAATAAGATTACCAGGATAAAGAAATGAGAGGAAGGTCCCACACACACACACACATACATTTGTATGCTTGAATATAAAATTATTAGTAAAATATTCCCTAGGGAAAATACAACAGACAAAGCTCTTCTCTTGCCTCTAATGGAAAAATTAAATAGATCTCACACTGCACATGCTGGAAAGTTACATTTATCTCCATGCTGACTACATCTATTGAAGTTTGGAATCTGTGCCCAGCCACTTCACTGCAAAGGCTCTCTTTGGCATTTGTTACCTGTTCCTGTAAAAATGGACCACTTCCTCTCTTTAGCAAAACTGTGGTTTGCTGTGGGTATAAATTTATGCCAGGAAAAAAACAAAAAAAGGAGAAACAGATATTAGAAAAATGAGATGTAACTCCTCTTGCCTGAGAAAGGGCAGCTCTGCTCAGTGCAAGGGCTGTCTGGAAGGTGTGGCAGCCAAAACCAGCTCTCAAGCACATTTTGTGCATAGCTCTACATTCACTACTGTGAAATTAATTGGAGCTCAGCTGTGCTCAAGTGCTTCCACTCAGAGATAGCACAGAAGGGACAAAACCTTTTGAAGTTCTGGGCTCACTCTGAAATGATCAGTGCTTGGTTTGCCCTCCCTGTCCAAGGGGAGAACTTTCTGACATCCAGCTGGCGGCCACTCACAGTCTCCACACAACCCAGTCTTGCTTCCTCCCAGGGCAAAATCCATCTCAGGAAGAACCCTCTGGGACAAGAAGAAAGGGCCGAGGCAGTTTGTTTGCAGCTGCCACAGAGTCGTGTTTTCAAAAGTTATCAGGGTGTGTGAGTGTCACTTTCCAAAGATCTGAGCCCTGCAGACAAACTAGGACAGATCCTCCCGAATTTGTCCCAGTCTGCCAAAATGAATTCAAAGAGAAAGCATTAAATAAGCAAACATATTAAAAATAAACAGCTACTAGGAGAATCAAGGTCAAGTTTCTGTGTTTTTTCTCTGCTTTTTTCCTTTTTCTTTCTTGTTAAACCAGGCCCTTCTGGCAATTAGCTGATGTTTTAAGACTGCTCTCTTCTTCTTCGCTCAGGGTGTGACAACAGCAAAGCTGAGTCATTTTTACAGCAGCTAAGTTAAATATTGCCAGCGAATTCACATGGAAAACAGACCTCTTCCCTGTGATTCAAACATTTATTCCAAGTTTATTCAAGCTGAATTACCCAGTTTGATTTTTTTTCTTCTGAAAGACATTTTATCAACTCTTATCCACATCTAGGATTCCGCTTCCTTTCGTTTATCTGTCAACAAAATTAAGAGTAGCACAAAGAGGGCTCGAAATCTACTGATTGAACCTAAAGAAGTCAAGCTCACTTATGTGGTCTAACACCCAGGGTAGCAACAGGAACCCAGTGAGAGGGTTCTGGCAGAAAAACAGAGAATGGAGAAGTGCGTAAAACTACTAAAACCTCCCTCCTTATTTTCACTTAACACCAAAGCAGAACCAACAGCCTGCAATGCTACAAGCTGAGCAGACAGATACTCAACTGGATTGATGAGGGACATCTTTTCACTGCAAAATTTTTGTGACCTGATGAAAACTGTAAGCATTGAAAGCTCAGGGACCTGATGCTCCTATTCAGTGTGGGTTAAGCTACATATTGAGGGAAAAAAACTAAAAATGCCTGGTAATAAATTGCTGGAGAACAGTATAAATAATACAAAATACTGTGTGCTTCCCTATAAAGCAGTAACAGCAGTGTGAGCGCTTTTTTTACTGCTGAGGAGCTGAAGTAGGGAGGATACTTAGCAGATCATTGCCTTCCTCATGCTTCTTGCTAACAAAAAGCCACCCAAGCCCATTTTTACCTGAACTGTCTGACACAGAAGGGTTCCCATGCTCAGCTCTGTGCCACACCAACACTTGGGGACACCACAAAGTTCGTGGCATCACCCTGCAACCTGGGGGCACAACAGAAACCTAAAGGAAGTGATGACCCTGGGGGAACAGAGGAAATCTGTGCTAGAAGCAGCCCAGCTTCTTCTCTGGAAGACTTTAAGCCCAAAGTTGGTGTCTCCTCTCCCCAGCACACCCTGGGTTCACACCGTGGTGTTTAAATCGCCCCACAGGTGCTGTTGCTGTGTCTTGCACAGCAATGCCATTCAAAGCCCTGATGTTTTACACTTTGTAATTCAGCATCAAAGCCACTTGCACAGCTTGTTCTCCAAAAGGGCAGCAAACCACAAGGCTCTTAGTTGAGAAGAAGAATCAGCAGCCACATGGCATGCAAAGAAAATTATCAACTATTAACATGATGCCCCATTAAAACAACATCTCTTCAGGCAGATAAATGGTTACTTACTGTTTTTGCTGGAGCACTACCTGGGAGTGGGGTTGTCTCAATGAAATACTTCCTCAGAAGGTGTTTGCTGGATTCAGGACTGTCCATCAGGATGTAGGAACAAAAGAAAGCTCCATTCCGCAATAAAAACACAGCTACATCTTCATTCCCTTTGGAGAAAAGCAGATTGTTTGCTCCCTTTACCTCATGTAAACGAACCAGCAAGGAGCTGAAATCCTGGGAAATAACCACTTCTGAAAAAAACTGTGGGGGTGTGCAAAAAGGAAACTGTACTGTGTAAAGGCTGTTTCCTCCAGTGGCAGGACTCAGTTTGGTCAAACTGAGACAGCAAAGACACTGTGTAAAAGCACTGGCCCAGGCTCTTTCTTCTCTTTTTTCCCCTGTCTTATTAAACTATACACACAGCTGTGCTTTGAAGTGTAAATTATTCAGCCTAAATCAAGCATGTGTGCCAGAGTGTCCATAACAACAATGCTTCTACTTGCAAGGATTCTGGTTTTTAAGGGTCTTTTTGCTAGGAGTTTATAGAGGAAAGTTCAGCCTCTCAGTATTTACAGTAATCTAACTTCACAAGGCCCTGACTTCAATTCGGCTGAGTCAAAAGATACAGAGCCAATTTTATTTTAATTTATCCTGCTGGAAATCCAACTGCAGACAAGCCATGGATACCATCCTATGTGTGAACAGCTCGGCCCATTCTTTGAAGAGCTGGCAGAAAAGGGGCAAAATGTGGAAGCATGCACATACACACCTGCCTTTATAGCAGCGTAGAGGGGCAGGCGGATGAGGACGGGGAATTCATTCTTCCGGACTGCACAGCTCTCTGGGTCAGCACTGTACGCACGGATCAGGAGCTTGACAATGTCCAAATGGCCCTGCTGGCAGGCTATGGCCAGCATCCAGTTCAGGAGCTGCTGGCAAGTATTAGGACCTACCAAAAACATACAAAACGTGACTTAGTTGGTGCCACCAGGCTGTGATGTGCAAGGAACACCCAGAAATAATGGCTGTGCAAAGGGGTTTGGTAGAGGGTGAAGCTCCTGAGGACAAAAGAAACAGGTTACACTGCAAAAGTGTGTCAGAGAAGGGTCCTAAGCTGGTCAGGCACAAAGTTTTCAGCTCTGCTTAACTGTTCTTCTTTACCCACCCAGCTAATAGGTAAAATTTTTGACTGTCCCTGGCCCAAGCATTCATAAGGCAGCAACAGTTCTGCTAAAAGACCAGCAGATAAATAAACATCTGATCCTAACCAGGAATGATCACGGCTGTCTTTGCATCCAGATCCAACAGACATTACATCCAAACACCCAAGATTGGCCACTTCTCCCAAGTTCATGAGGGCAGATACAAAGAATGGGGAAAACCAAATGACTTTCCACATTATTGGATGAATAAAACAAAAAATAAATGCTTCAGTCAACAAAAAGAATTGGTGTAGCTTGTTTTCACTGCAACCTGAGGTCTCCCACAAAAACTTCCATTTCCCCTTCAAATATTTCATTTCAGGTCAACTCTTTAATATCAATTCATAGTAAAGTCAGACAAATGTCATTTAAGGCTAAAAACTAAAATACCATGTTTTGATTTCTGAATGTTTTGCTGATGTTTTAGTCATCCTCAAACTGCCTTTTTTTCTGAAATAATATTTTCCTGTAGAACACCACTGTCCTCTAGGTGTGCCTAAATCTGGGCATGTGACTAAATGCCCAGATTCATTTCTGCTAACAATAAGCAGTCCTCAAATCTCCCCAGATTCCCTGTACCACCTCCATTTACTTTTCAAATTCACATCCTCTCTGAAACACTTACAGGAACATCCACAAGCCCAAGTTTTACATGTCAAGGCTTTTCTGCAGCTTATCCATGTGGAAATTACATCGCTCTATGCATTCTTAACAACTCCACTAAATCCCTCACCCTCCTGCTACAAAAAATCGGCTCCACTTAAGCTGCAAGCCACAAGTAGTTCTCACTGCTCCAGGGAGAATCACTGCAGTGCAACAGGCAAATTGCAAATCTATGCAATTTATACCTAAGCCCTGTGATTGGTTTCTGTGTAACTTCCCAAGAAAACAGTTGGAAAGTCCTGCATAAAAATTTCTGAAAGCTGCTGTTTGTACAGAGCTCCTCCCCTGACCTCCCCGAAGCAAGAGTTGGAGGGAATTTAGTCACTTCTAAACTGAGCTAAGTTTCCACAAACTACTTAAGTCACTTTTCATTACTCAGTGTATTATATTAATATAATTTAATTTTTGCTACTAGGTTACTCAGTTTCCTTTCTGGCTGAAGGAAGTATCACATTTAATTGCATCCCCCAAACTGGAACATCTATTTTGCTTACCAGTGCTCCAACAGGACACCAAATAAGCAGGTTTCCCAACAGGTTATTCCCGTTCTCAGTGAGGCCACTGGCAACTATTTAGTGCCAGTGAGGAGCTAGAGCTATATTCAGATTAAACATTGCAGAAGCCAGCTTAGCTCTTGTGTTACTGCGGTGCCTGAGGTTAAGGATTGGCCCCAGATGTTCTGCAGGACCTCTAGACCCCAAATGCATGGAAGGTCCCAGGGAGAAGCAGCTGCCAAGCTCACAGAACACTGAGAGAGCAACAGGGACCCAAACACAGCTCCTGGTCCTGAGCCAGAGTTATGCTCTGCCCCTCGCCCCCCTGCTGCCTTAACAATCCTGTTTTGGTCCAAAAATGTCCCTGCTCTGAAATTACTACTATAATAAAATTTAAATTAAATATAATGATTATTCTAAAGAAGGAATTCCCCTGAAAGCCAAAACAGAACGTCAAGCAGAGGATAAAGTGGGTGCCAGCTGTGTACTCGAAGTGTCCCTGACCAGTCAGGCCACTCACTGCCAGCACCACCGAGATTGCTGGATCAGCAGTGGGATGACGCTGGATCCTGAAAATCCCCTAAATTCTCTGTAGGGTCTGGGATGTTACCCAGCTGTGAGGCCTGATGGGAATGAACTGTCTCAATGACATCTTCCTCCACTTCCAATTTGCAAACACGGAATATTTTTATGTACGTGTTTCTTTCCCCCACGGGGGAAGTTTTCCTCAAGCACAGCAGAGATCTGATCCCTCCACGCTCTCTCCCATGACTAAATCCCTCCCCTTCCAAGGAATGTGAAAAAGGCCAAATGCCTGCTTGAAGCTGCAGCACACAGCTCCTGAAAAGCTTGGGTAGAGGCAGGGTCAGCCCAGGGCTTACCACGCAGGGAATCCAGCAGCTCTTTCACGATGTCCTTGTGCCCAAAATACGCAGCCACCACAGCTGCATTGTCATCATTGGGCTCTGTTGGTAACACCACCAACGCTTCCTTCAGCAGGTACCTCACCGCCTGCAGATCTCCATATGCTGCTGCAATGCCTAAAAGCTGACACTGGTGAAGGAAACACAGCAAAAAGAAACTCTCTGTTAAAGGGAGCAGGCAGAGAAAGAGCATTTCTAGAGCTGTATGGATTTATTTGCGCCCACGCCAAGGCACGCCCACTGTCACCATGGTTAATTGAGAATGTCATAAACAGTAGTGGCCATTGTAATCATCGTTGATAAATTTATTATATTAATTTGTTGGGGTTTTTATAATTGTTTTTTGTATGGTTTTATCACATAAGTGCCTGAGGCACAGAGCAGTGAGTATAAACCCATTTTTCACGGACCAACAGAAAAAGCATTTGCACAGCTCAGCTGCAAAATGCAGTATTACCTGTTTTGGAGATGACCAGTATGACTGGACTTGACATGTAGGGACCCTCCCACAACACTAAGATCACCTCTGTGCAAAGAGCAGGCTCAAAAGGAGGGCTCTGAAGGCAGAGCAGTGCAGAAGCTGGCACAGAGTTTGTGACAAAATTCCACACACGACCAGCAAAATCTTCCCGGGGGGCCATTAACCATCTTTGCATTGATGGGGGAATACATTTTTTGCTAAGTCTATAAACTTCTTCCTTTTTACGGGGAAAAATGCATTTCCCTGTTTTGGTGACCACAGCACCAGCACCCCACCTCGCCCAGCTCCTGTTCCTACAGACACTGCTCCCTGCTGTCTGTCTCATCTTCCTGATCAGTGCTTTCAAGGGCAAACAGTGTCCCTGAGCATGTTTCTGCAGAGCCCCACTCAACCACCCATGTCTGGGACCCACACAACTGAATGGATTTTCTCCATGAAAAAATGACAGAAGACAGCAGCACCTTGGAATTTTATATCTTTGCCAATACAATCTGAGAGAGAGCAGTAACCTAACCCGACCTTTTCCACTTGCAGTGCAGTCTCCTCACACGACAACCTAATCAACTCTTGGGCTTTGCTGGTGTCCCCAGCTTTGTAAGCATCCTGGATGCTTTCTGTCACAGGGGTCTGGATTACGGACACGACGCCACTTGTGGACTGTTTGCCACCCATGTCCACAGTTCCTGCAGGAAACACAGAAAAAAGAAGTCAGGGAGAAGTACCTGCTCATTACTTATGCACAGCTGCAACGTCAGTGAAACCTGAGAAGAAAAGATGTTGGTGATTTTCAGTGGAATACTTACTGCACACAACTAAAAAAAAGAGATAAAAGAAAGTGATAATATGTTAAAGTACTTCCCAACAGGGACATGAAACTAAGAGGGACAGCAAGTTCCCCAATTGCTCCCAAAGGTGGTTTCCAAAGGAAGGTGTGGAAGCTCACACACATGGACACATAAACCCTTCATCTGCCTGGCACACTCATCCTCCTGCTGAGGAACCAGGGAAGAGAAGAAATTACATGGGACTGGCAGGAATTCTGACAAAGCCAGGAATCTGAAAGGCAAATCTGGTATTACTGGCCTTGCTTTAGTCACACTTCACTCCTGACAACAGCATGATGAAATCTTGCTGCCCTCCTGTATTTACAACCAGAGTTTTAGACACCTCCATGAGCGTGGAACAAAAGAAATTGGGAATATTTATTCTGGAAAAAAAAAAAAAAAAAAAAAAAAAAAAAGAAAAGGAGACTATGCAAGATGCCCAGTGTCACCTTAATCAATTCTGGAGAATCTCCTAGACCAGACTTTCTTTTCCTAAATGCTGTTAGGAGCCAGAAGAGCTTTTAAGTGTCAGAGATTAAAAGCTGCAGCCATTAGAGAAGATGCTTTGGTGGGTGGCTAATGAGGCAGCCAGGAAGTCTCACACCCAACCACTCCCCAACGACCAGGACAGGGAAAGCTGCAGGAAAGTCACTGAAATACAAAATATTTTCAAGTCCACTCCTGAACAACATGCAAGACAGAGGAAAAAAGCATTTTCCACTTTAAAAGAGACCATTTCATACTCACTTTTTCCAGCTAAAACATTATGAATTATTATTGCTTATTTGCATCTGGTTAAATAAAGCACTTGAGCCCACAGATTTTCACATATGTTAAAAAGGATTTAATTTTTTTAAATAGACACATATGTCATGCAGGGCCTAGTTTAATGCAGCCTGGAAAGAGAAGTAAATTTGGAGAATCTATAACTGTCAGTAAATATCTTTGAATAATGCAGTCTGAATCACCAGTAGGTTCTGACTAACACTTCTCATCAATTATTTAAACGAAGCTCAGATCACTCAGACATCAGAGATGGCTCCAGAGGTTTGTGCCATTAAAAATGTGCCCTCACCAATGACCTTTCCCAGATGATGCAGAATGTGTGAAGGACAAGGAGCAGAAATCAAGGCCAATGAAAGTGGGATTAAATTACAGCACAATAAACAGCATCTCAGAGTTCATGTTAATGGGTGTAGTACTTCCATAACTCTGTAATTTTAGGAAGTACATGGGAAAAGAAATTCATCCTGCATTTGGTTCACTCTTTTAAAGCAGATCACACGCCTATAAGGCATGACTAAGATTATCACATATGATTTAATTTTCATTTTCATGGACACCAAAGATAGGAAAAAAAAATATTTTTAGGCAAGTACGTTTAAAGGATGATAGAAGAGAGAACTTAATAGCAAAATATTTCTCCAGTCAAAACAACTCAGACTAAGAAAATTCAAAAAGTACAGATCCAGGCAAACACTGCAGTTACTGGAACAAGCAGCCTCCCCGCTCGCACCCTATGATGAAATCCTGAACCTAGAGAGAAGCTCTGGAATTCCCCTTGGAGGAAAAAATGCCTCACATCGGAGATACAAAACAGCTGGACAGCTGCTCAGCTTCCTGCTCAAGGAGCCCTGCAAACCGGGGCTGACAGAGCAGAGCAACTTCAATTTGCTTCCTACAAATTGCAGAAAGGAGAGACAAATTTTACTCAATTCCAGCCTCAATCCTGATTTTGGGGACTATCACTCAAGACCCACATCTGCAGCCATTCCAGATGTAAAGGCACAGCCTTTCGGCCTAAGAATTGAGCAGGACCATCTATCTTTGCTTTTAAATCATGGCCAGGGAGGGTGGAGGTACAAGAATCTCATGGTCAGAGATTCATCAGACCCTGGGGTCACACCCCCCTCAAGCAGAAAGGTCTCCAGCCAACCTGCCACACCTCCTGCACAGCAGAACTCTCCTTAAAGGAGCATTTTCCACCTCTCCTGCTGGAGCTGCCCCACTCCAACCAGCTGGGCAGGGAGCACAAGAAGGGTCACAGAGGGAAGGAGGAACTCTGCCTGCTCGACCCTAATCCTAAAACCACTTCTGTGTTTTGCCAAATGAGTACTTCACTAAACATCTTGGCCAATGTGTCGGGCTTCCTCTTACATTTTTGGCCATCCACAATTTCTGAATTCCTTTGTAGTGCAATGGCTCAGTTACAATCCCTGGTGCCACCAGCACTGGAAGAACACAGGCTGGCCATGAGTTAGGTGTAGAATTCTGGGATCTCCAGGAATGGGAAGGTACAGACAGCTGGCTCCACGGAGTTTACTCCCAGAAGAGTCTTCAGTATATTCATTTTAAGCTCAATTTCACTCTTGTCTCAGGCAATTTTTTATTGATCTAATCAAAACTGCTCAGTTTTGAACATCTGAATACCCATCAAGTAGAATTCAATAAAGGTTTCATTGAGTTTAAGAAATTCTACTGCTTGAAACAGATATATTTATATCAAATATTCTTGGCAGCAAGATAATGCTACCCATCTCTCAAATTTCTTACACCAAAACTTCCTTCAATGATTCCATGCTGCAGAGTAAATTGACCCTCTGCCTAAGGCCTGAGGGGAGAAGCTGCCGAAGGTCTCCAGCAAAAAACAGTCCTTGTGATTATCAGTTAAAAGCCTGAAAAGAGCAAAACTGGTGAAATACAGAATGATAAAAAAGTTTGCCCTCAACCAACAGCTGTGCTCACACGGTGCTGTCAGATTTTACGAGAGCTTTCAGAGGTTAAATGAGAGAAGGTTGGCTATCCATTCCCAAATCCCCAAAAAACACAGACACCATCCAAGGCAAAGCTAAGCATCTCACCAAAAAAATTACCCAGTTAACATAAGACTTCCTGGTGACTTAGTAAATGATACATTGGCTTCTGAAATGCAAGTGCAAATTAAGAAGCAGCATGTTTTATAAGCTTAATTTATACTCACCGGTGGGGGAAAAATAAATGAGGAAAACTACATTTTACTGACTAAAGACTGTTTTATTTCTACAAGATGCATGACTGACCTATCATCAGCAGTGGCATTCATGTAGGCTGGGAATAAAGTTTTGCCAATAGATGCACCAGCCATTTTTAGCAGAAATCTGGGCTGAAATCCAAAGAAATTCTGCTCTGCTTTTAACCTTACATGTCTCATGCTCCTTGCCTGAGCTCTTCATGGCTTTCCTAGCAGAGTCACCTCACTCACCCCCAGCCTGCAGCAATGTGATAGGAGAGCAGTACTGGAGCTCAATAATACTGAGCCTCTGTTTTTGGACTTGATTGTGCAACACGTTGAGCATTTGAGCCTGAATGTAGCAAAGTGCCTTTAATTCTTAGATTTTATGGATTTAGGAACCGGCTTTGCACTTTGCACAACAGGGTCTGTGTTACTGCACAATGCACATTGCTGTAAGCAAACCAGCACAGCAAGGGATCATATCCCAGCAGGACCTCTTGGATATTCCAGTAGTATCCAAGAAACTCCAGAAACTTTACACCCCCATTGCCATCTTTTTTACTTTCTGCTTTATTGCACACAGATCTGGGGCAGTTCCTGTGCTGGCACAGGTTCCTCTGAGAGCACTGCCCCAAAGCAGCATCAAAAATCAGATAAAAGAAGCCTATTCGAACTGAGGTGGGTCCTTTTCTCTAACACCTTTGAACACCTATGAAAATAAAGCCATGGAGTTTACTCCCTATCATTCAGCCTCTGCATCTGTCTCATATTTGTTTAACCTCTCCATAGATCCACAGCTTCTTTTCTTTTCTTGCTTTCTACTAAAAATGCTGTAAGCAAACCCGGGGCTGTTTGCGAGGGGAAAAGGGGAGGCATTTGGTAACACTAAAAACACATCCATTATCTATTCCTCACACCACTTAACAGCTTGTACAAAAGCAACTAACTTTGGAATTATTTCTCTCTTGATTTCAATGATTTATACTTTGGAAATACCTTTTAAGTTTGGCTTTGCCACAAGAGCCTTTTACAAAAGCTAAGGGCAAGACTAACTTCTTTTTTAAAAATAACCCAATGAAACAAGAGGTTATCAATAAAAAAGCAGTCTTATTTTATTGCCATTACAAGGGTAAAAGGTATCATTTTTAAAGTGCAACAGACTGCTGACCCAGCTCAGAGAAACAAAATAAAAATAAGCCTTATTAATAATAAAGAGTACCACAAGAATTTTAGGGTCAGGTGTAGTTAGACCCTGTCACAGGCCTTATTATTACAGCAGATGAAAAAAACCCTCTAAAATTTCTAAATTGACAGTATGCCATTAGTAAAAGGGGAGGGTTTGCAGGTCAGTGCTGTGAATCAGCAAACAGCTGCATAACAAAGCAGCACAGTGCACAGATGATTATTGTCTTTATAGCCCAAATCACTGCATCTCTGACATAAACTCACAAGAGTTGGTAAATGCTACATTAGGCCCTTTGATAACCTGCAGTTCTTTGGCAACTAAGTAGGATATTTTTATTTATCAGAGAAAGATATAAATGAGATGCTTTACCCAGGATAAATCAGGACAGGAAGCTAACCTCCTCCAAAACCAGAATTACAATAATAATAAAATTGAAAACTGCCACTGACCTTGTCATAATGTGTGCAGGTATTTCCAGAGACAGGAGTAAATCAAGCTGATGCTTTAACACAGCATCCCATTCAGCGATGCCCAATGAAGCTGCTAATTCCTGGGACTGATAACCACCCACCTCTGCTTCAGCACGAGCAGCTCCTGCAGTGGCCACTGGATGGAACGGCTGGCTGGCTGCTCCTTTGTCTGAATTAACTACTACAGTTTAGCCTTGACAGATATTTTCATCTCCATGTCCCATTACAGTGAAATCCAAGCCTCTGGTTCAGAGGATGTGGGGATGGGGGTGGGCAGGGAGGCCGCCTCTCCGGGCTGAGCTCAGACATTAATTCCTCTACAGCACCAGATGGCTCCAGCTAACCTTTACCAGCCTAATCTTTTGCCATTTTGACTTCTGAGCGCTGCCACAGCACAGATAAAAAATGGGACAGGGATGAGGTTGAAGATGTGCTGAATATTTAAAGTCAGCACCCCCAAATGCTCGAAAACTCACCGATGTCGCTGAACATTTTTCAATACTACTCCACAGAAGCTTTGCCCAGCTGGTTTGCAAAATTAATGGAAAGCCATGTTATTTCTGAGTCTCTGCAACAGACTCATGCATCTTGCGCTGCTTTGAAAAACTTCAGGCTAACAAACTGAGCAGCAGCCAACGGGAAGCCTCCAGTGATTTCAAAAGATGATGGATCTGCCCTACATTGAGCTTTCCATTCAGATGGGTAAGAAAAATTTTTCAGTCCTCCAGAAATTTTTGAGATACTGAAAAATCCCATCCCAAACCAGGAAGAAAAAGCCAAAACCCTGGGTTCTTGAATAAAAAATAAAGAAATAATTTTTTCAGTCAGCCCAAGTGGGCAAAAATGCTTTATGAAACAAAGGTATCTTTTGTGTTCCTTCTCTAATTAGCTGACACTTCAAGGTTTCCTTTTTAAAATAAAAAGTTAAAATATTTTTTCTTTTGTTTCATTCCTTCGTTTCTTAGAAGACAAAGCTACAGACCAAGATCTCTTGTGCCTCCCACCTGCCCACATAGCCAGAACCTGCCTCAAAACCATCCTGCAGAAAGAATCCTGTGACCTACTTCACCTTTTCTCAGATTTAGGTGAAATACATTTGGCTCAACCAATTCTGCTTTAAAATGTTCCTGTCAGGATTCAAAAATGGCCAGAACTACTAATAAATCCCTGTGTAAGAAGACACTGAGAACAGGATGGTTTATCTGGGAAGTTCCAAATCCCCACTGGAGAGTCTGTGCCAGAACTGGGCCATGGTCCCTCTGACCCTAATTAATATCTCCCACAACAAGTGGGATGTGCCAGCTTCTCACGACAGTGGGAGCCCTCCACACACTTTCTGCCTATTTCCTGTGGTTCCATTTCCCCCAAACATCCATTATTTCATCTAATTAAAGGAGTGGCTCTGCAGTAAGATCTGCCTGCCAAAGGCGCTGGAAAAGATGATGCATTGAGCACAAAAGCCACCCGCACCTACAACACAGCTCACAATCAGTGCTCACTGCCCCAAAAGGAGACTTTAAAACCCCGAAAGAAACAAGATACGAGACACAGAGGAATGCTTCAAAGGCACAAATCCAGCACTGAAGGGATCTTTTTCACTATTATTGCATATTCTGGAAGTATTTTGAAATTGTTTACATGCCAGCACCACACATGCATTGTGCTGATCTGCACTAAACATTTTCCAGCAAGCACCCAGGGCATGCTGACAATTTTAGGTACAGTTGTGTAAAGTGACCAATTATCACCAGAATCATCAGAAATTTTCTATTTATAACACTCTTAACCTGCAAGGAAAAAAAAGCATTTGCCAACGCAAACCTGAAAGGAAAATATTAAGTGCCGGGTGGAAAAATGCTCTGGATTCCTGCCTTTTCACTGGGCTCCAGAACGGAATTACGAGAAACAGACGCCGCCAAAGGCTTCAGCTCCACACTTACACAATCATTTCTTCATCATCCAAGATAATGGAGGAAGAGGGAACAGAAAAGCCTCAAATCCTGGTAACACTGGGACTCAGCAGTATCAGTGGGCAGCGCCAGCACCGCCAGATCTGAGCAGGCTCCTGCATTTGTGTGTGCATCTCCCAAATTCCTGGGACTCCGGGAATTATTTGTATTGTCCAAGAAGTTAAATCAGAACTGAGCTGGTCATTCTTTGCTGAAGTACAAAAGAGGCTGCACAAAGGCACTACAAGGCAATGGGGTCAGAGAGAGCACAAAGAATTACACCGGAACACGACTGTCACAACAAACCCATCATGCCAGTGTGCAAACCACATTGGAAAGTGCAAAACAGATCCGAGGTCACTAATGATACCTGCAGCTATCCATGGAAAAGGAACAAGGGATTGGGACATGCCTCTCCTCTTGTGCCCTGCAAGAGGACAGGATGTGCCCCACTGGTTGTTTGTGAAGTGCAGCACCGCTTCCACTGCTCTGGGCTGTACCTGGTGGGAGAGGAGCAGGACTGTGATTCCCTCTGGGCAGGGAAGGAATGGGACAGGGATGTCCTCCAGCAAGCACAGGGCAAAGGCCAGCTCTCACAGAAAGGGGGAATACCCCCCCTCCCTCCAGCAATGCCCTCTCTGGGGTGCAAAGGATGAGCAAAGACCACAGAGAGCAGGGATGCTGTTAACTTCCACCCCCAGAGGACAGCTACTGAGAGCTCCAAAGGGCCAGAGAGTTGCTGTATTGAAAATACAAATGACTCAGCTCTGGAGTGAAAGTTTCTATTTTTGTCTTTTGGCCTCAGTGATTTGGTTCCCATCCTGCAGGTTGAATCATTCAGAAATGTGCTTCTGCAGGCAAGGCCAGCTATGCCACTCTCCCTTTCCAAATTTTAAATTGGAAGATATACATTAAGCATGCAGAAGTACAACTACACTTTCGGATTTTCTTTGTGCTTGTTTCCAGGCATGGCTGGAAAGAGAGGATGATTACATGATGAAAGGTGTCTCCAGTGAGACCATTCCTGTCCAACTGAATCAAATATTATAGCCATGAAACCAAACCAAGATTGGATTTCACTTGAAACTTCACAAAATAAAATTTCATGGCTAACTTTCTTCTGAACATTTTCCTTATCCCTAACATTCAAGCTTTCATCAGAAGGAAAAAATCCCACACACCAATGTTTTCTCTCTTTCAGAGAAATAATTTGCTCAAAATCCATCTTCTAAAAAAATTAAAACATTAATTATTCACATTGGGGAAGCACCACCTCATGGCCAGCCCACTTTTGCTACTTAAGACACATACTTAAAGCTTGCTTTAGAAAGAAGCAAATGCTTTTAGCACCAGCTGAGAGAGGCTGGGTGTGGAGGGCTCAGGAGAGATTTGCTGTGTGTGAATAAGAGGAAGATGGGCCCATGGTCTCTGCTCAGGTCTCTTCTTAGCACAAGTCTTCTACCAGCTCCACCAAAGACACATCCAGCGATCCCACAGCTTGTCTGAGTTGGGAAAAGCAGCTCCTAAGCTTGTGCTTCACTTTAATAACACATGCAAACACCTTCCTAAAAGGAAAACCCATTCAACAGCACTGCAACCCAACCGCTGATCAAAAATAGCAGCACAGAAGCAGCCAAAATCTGTCTCTCCAGAGAGACATTAGGTGTAGGAGTGTGACACCAGGACATTGACCCACACATTCCTTCCAGCCCTACAGCCTGTATTCCCACATTATGCATGGCCAGAAGCTAACCCAGATACTCAGACCTAACACATGAGCCTCACAAGCTACTTCGACTAAAGTCTGGAGAATGAGAGAATATTTTTTATTTTAAAAAACCTGATAGATGCAGGACACACATCTAATGAAGAAGCCTTTCAAGAGATTTGAGGGGGCAAACATCCCACGCAGCAAAATCCAAGCTTAGTACATGTTAGACACAGTTCAGTGAGCCTCTTTACTGTGCCTGCTTGACTAATAAAATACTCCTAGCTACCCTCACTTCTCATTTATCACTAAGACAACCAGTCTAGATCAGTTTAAGTAAAAGTGTTGCATGCAGAGAAAAAGAAAATGCAATCAAGATATTGGATACAGTTGGCATCAAGTGATTTGAAGCGACAATTTGGCAACAGCAGAGCCAAGGGAAGTGCAGAGCTGGGAAGAGCACCAGGGGAAAGAGATGGATGGGTTAGTCTGGAAAAGAAAACAAAAAAAACCACACAAAACAGTGAAGAAAGTGGGGCTTCACTCCAGCTTCTACTGAACTCAATGTGAGCGCTTCCCACTTCTGACTCTTCTTCCATGGCAGTAGAGAAGATCCCAGTTTCCAGGACAGACTATCTCAGAGGGAAGATCACCTTAACAGCTGTGTCTGGAGCAGAAAGAAAACCTGATGGAAAGTCCTCTGCTGTTTGCCCAGACAGCCACCAAAGCTTTAATGGGGCTACCAAAAAAACCCATAAAACCTTCCCCTTCTTGTGACAAAACCCAAAGGAAGCAGAAATGCCTGCATTTGCAGAGAGGGGGGAAAGGGAGGTATTTTGTCCTCCTGATCCCTCGGAATATCACCACTCATTTCAGTGGGGAGGACGAGGACTCTGCCTGGGAGGATCCTATGTCCATGTTGTGACCCCACTGCAGCTCACAGCATTTTTGGATGTCTGCTCCAAGGCAGAGACAGCAAAAAGAGGCAGGGCACAGTTCACCCCCTTCCCACCAACCTTCGATGAACTGTGATCCATTGCATCCAAGCACCTGGTCCTATCCAAGCAAATGGCTTTAATTTGGCACCTTGGATTCCCACCCTGCCACTGTGTGAAAGGTCCAAGGTGCAAAACATGGGAGAATTATGACCAGGATTACAAGCTCACTTAAGGAGCCAGGCTTTCTGTTTTTCAAGCTATGTACGAGATCTGAAAAGGGATCCTGTCCATTAGTGTTATTAAAAAAAGAATAATGTTCCTGTTTGATGCAAAAATAAAAGCATTTTCAAAGGCTCTTTGATGTGAAAGACAGAAAGACGTGCAGGCAGATTCTGGAGGAGGTCTTGTCTTCAGCAATTACCAGCACTCTTTTTGAATCCTACTCCCCAGACAGAACTTTTATGTGAAGTATATAATCACGCTGCAGAGTGTATCAGTTCTAAACCTTGTGGCTTTTCAATCAAGCAGCAATAACCTCCAGTGCAAAAACTCCTTAACCAAGATGGGAATAAAACAAATAACCCCCCAAACCAATTAACTGCAGGTGAAACAAAGACATACTTGCTTTTAAAGGATTTCATTTTGAGCTCTTCTCGGGTAGATGCCAGTTTTCCAAGCAATATTTTGATCATTAAAACAAGAAGTGATGCAATTTCCACAGTGACCACAAACATACCAAGAATATTTGAGCTAAATTTATCCAGACTTCTTGTTTGAGTCACTGCTTTGGTTCATTATTTTTCCATGATTTTCAGCTATGCACAGAGAGGAGCTGGGGGCAGCCTGGGACTGAGTTTTCCTCAGCAGTATCTGAAATGCCAACCTTTGTGCCTGAGAGCCACACATCGACCATTAGAGAGGAAATGAAGCTGCTCCTCCAGCTCCCATCCCCAGCTCCCTGCTCCTTCTCACGCACCTCCTTCCTCCCACTCTTCCTTTGGCTGACTGACCCTTTCCCTCACCCCTGGGTGACAATAACAGGGCTTGTCTTTGCAGATGAGAAGTTCCTGAAGCTCACCAAGGATCTGCTGCCCTCTCCAACTGGAGAGGGAGAGGCAAAACACAGAGGGTCTGCCCAGGTTTCCCACTGTGCATCTCCATGGCAGACCCCAAGTCCTGCCAGCAACACAAACTGCCGAACCTCAGAGTCCCTCTGACTGCAGAAAGGCTTTTGGAAGGGTGAGAGCCTTTCCTAAAACTTAAAAGACTTTTTAAATAGGTCCTTTAAGTGAGGGCAAGGCACAAATTAAAAACATGGAGACACTTCTGTTGTGAAAATATCAGCAGCTTACATAAAAGAGCTGCTGCTGTGGTGATACATAATCATGCAAATAAGCAATTGCTGACCCACTAATGAGCACACAGACTTGGATTAAGGGAAGAAATTAAATATCAGCCTGACTTGATGTAAAATCTGAAACAGAACCTATTAAGAGACAGACTTCATGGTTGAGTCACCATCCCTGGGGGGGTTTAAAAGCTGTGTGCATGTGGCACTTGGGGACACAGTTTAATGGTGGGCTTGGCTGTGCTGGGGGAACAGGTGGACTCAGTGACCCTAAAGGTCTTTTCCAGCCTTAAAAATTCCACAATTCTATAATTTTATATAGTAGACTGGGAGTTGAATGGCATGAAATCCATCCCTCCATCCTCATCTGCAATGCAAGCAGTTCCTCCCAGCTCACTGCCTTCTGCAAGCAGAGCCTTTATCGATCAGAGCAGTGAAAAACAAACAAACCACAGACTTAATGCTGTAAGGATCCCTGAAGATCCCATTATGTCAGTGCAAAGACTTTAATGGGTTTTGGATAAGGCCCCCATAGGCTCTGGGGAGGATAAAACCCCATAATTCATAGCATTTTCTTAATGCAAGTATAAAATCACCTGCGACATCTCTGTCAAAACAATAAATCAATTACAGGCCTGGTAAAGGCTGAGTTGGTGTGAACACTATCAATTGCTTTTTTCCCACTGAAACAGAGGACAGCAGTTCCATGACCGCAGAATCAACCCTCACCTGAAAACTCCCTCATAAATCACACCTCAGGAACATTGTAAAGAACTCCCTGTGCACAAGTTCTAAGGGCAAAGGATTTTCTTTACTACCTTACCACCTTATCTTTGGTTTTTTCCAGGCTTCTTGATAGAGTTGTCATAAGTTACATTTCAATGTAATATAACACAAATACATTTTAACATGAAGGTAGAAAAATAAAGCTGTAAAGCAGCAGATAATTCCAGATACAGCTCAGATAAAGATCAATGTTTTACTGCTGCCTGTAAATCAAACTGGCTCTCAGGTCAGACTCTCTGCTCAATTAACTTCCCAAGGTCTTTACTGCACCACTGGCTCTCCCAGCAGCTCTGCCCTCCTTGATACAGCCCTCAAGTTCAAGAGCAGGCTGGCTTTGATGGGTTTTATCAGGAAAATTGTAAATGCCTCAGCATTCCTTGCCCTTTTTGAAATGCAGGTTGGGTTTGGAGAGATGTTGTAACACCCAGCTCTGCACAGGAGAGCAGGTTTAACCACAGGCATGTTCAGCTGCAGACCAGCCTTCCGCAGCGGCTCTTGGCCCCTTGTGAGATTGCACCACTTCTGTATGAAGAGTTTATTTAAATATTTAAAAATACAAGCCTATTACTGCCTTACTAGTGTACTTCCTATTCCTGCTGAGCATTTCCTACTTCTCCTTCTGCAGGGCACTCTGCAGTAAGACTGACTCACATACAAAACCTGTTCTATTTTCTGCTTTTTTAGCTCACAGGAACCCTTTCTTTTTGCTGTTTGGAGTCAGATTTACTCACAGCTTAACAAGCAGGAAGAAAACCAGAAAACCTTCAAGGCTGATTTAGTCTGATTATGGAGAACTTCACACGACTGACACACTTTGCAGCTCTCCAGTGCTCCATGTGCTCAGTTCACCTCCCAGATCCTCTCCTTGTCCTTCTCACCCCACACTGTCATAAAGAACTCAGGGTAATGTTACTACAGGGTGATGTGTGGATGGAAAAAGCAGGACAGATGCTGTGAGTACTCTTTCCCTGTTCTACAGCACAACGTGCCCCAAGGCCCAGCTGCTGGTCCTGTCCCCACACACAGCTGACGGGAAGATTTTAGGGTCTACACGGTGATTTCATGAGGAACAATGTGATACCGGTGGTGCTGATTTTCCATTCCTCCTCAGCAGGAAAGCTGTTTAAACAAAACTATTCACACTGTAAGGTCCTGCCCTTCACTTTTAAGGCAACAGTGGTGCAGAACTGTGAGGAAATCACAGAACCAGTGAACAGGTTGAGTTGCAAGGCACCCATCAGGATCATGGAGCCCCCCTCTGCACATATCCTGCCCTGACGCCAACCAGGAGCGAGGTTGGAGGCACAAAGTGTGTCCCAGGAGGATAAACTGCTCCATTTGCTACTGGCCAACCTCGAGCTGTCACCACTCAAACTGTTGTGAAACTTTCCCTATACAATGGCACTTGGCCCTGAGCAGTCCCTCTCATTAAACGACCCTTTGACTTTTCCAGTTCAACCCTTACTCACACCAGAGCCTTTTCCAGGATTCAGGAAGTGGCAGGGCAGGCAGAAGCTTTCCCTCTGAGTCAGATCTGAGCTGAGCCATGGCCCAGCTGGGGTTGCAAAGGCCATTGCGGGCAGCTTCTTTCTGACAGAAGATAAAGCCCTGTGAGCTGCAGGGTCACCACTGCATTTGCAAAGCAAAGGTTTAGGGGCCTCTGGTCCACTCCAAATGACAGCTCAAGTCATATATTCTGGTTATTTGTTTGCTCCCTCATCTAATACTTAGGCCCCTTTTCCAGGCACACTGTCCATGTCTATCCGTGCTTCCCTGGACAGTGGAAAGTCACCAAGTCACATCTGATTTGCCTCAAAAGAAGTTGTGAAGGTGCAGTTAGTTAATATCCACAAAGCTACTATAAAGTTTCAAGCAGCTCTCCTTGGCATTGCTGTCCCTAATTATGTAATGTTAGACACATTGCACCATAACCCCCTTTTCAGTGCTCATTTCTAGACTTTGCAGGAGAGAAGAGACACCCTCTGGCATGTCTGAAGGATAATCCAGTTCCACCTCTGAGACACACACGTGTAGCATACGAATGCTCTGTACCTTTGAATAAAATACACAGTAACAGGGAGATAAGCTCTTTAACAGAAGTACCCTGATGTTTCAGAAGACAATGATTGCTCTCCTACACCTCTGAGGAACTGTCTCCTAGAAAACCATGTAAGAATTAAATCCTAGCTATGAAATTTCATAAGATTCAAAGAAACCAATCAGCCCATAGAAAGGAGATGAATCTTCATGCTTTTCTATGCATTAATAAAGTGATGTCTTTGGGCTTCCATTGTACTTCCTACAAAATTCACATCATGTCACCTCCTCTATATTATGCAGAGATCTTTAACCAAGTTAAAAAAAAAAACAAAAAAACCAACAACAACCCTGTGCTTCATGAAAGACTGCAGCCACCCCCATATCCCTGCTCAGTTTCTTTTAATTAGGACAAGATGAACAAATCCAGGAGAGGGGGAAGCAGGGTTTGAGGAAGCAAGGGAGATGCTGGGTGCACCCACAAGGGAGCCTCATCCTGCGCTCCAGTGACAAATCCCCGCCGAGGGCTCAGTCAGCACCACCAAGGCAAGCCCAGCACCATCCCTGGAGGGCAGAGAGGGTCCAGTTCTGACACACAGCTCGCCCACTCCCGGGGAAAGCCGGCATCCTGCTGGGATACAGAAAGATCACTGGCAACCGGGAGGAACAGCAGAGGAGACACCCGAGCAAGGTGAGCCCCTGCATCCTATGTTACACTTTCTAACTAAGAAGGGTGCCGTGAACCTTTTCTGCACATACAATCGGCCAGGGCTTTATAGCTGCCAGGAAAAAACTCCTAAAAAATCCTAAGGCTTCAGATAATGAAAGTGCACAGGGACCTGCTGGAAGGTGCCTCCAGCCCCGCTGACCCGACTGACCCATCCCGGAGCCCCGGCACCACCGTGCTCTGCTTAACCCCCCATAGCCACATGCTGGTTCCTCCTGCCCGAAAGTAAAAAAGACTCCAAGTTCTGAGCACTAATGAGGTCGTCGGCAGCAAAAGAATGATCCGGGATCTCACTCCCCTTCCCAGCAGTTCCCGCTGAATGGGAGCAGGAGAGGAGGCTGCATCCACATTGTTCCTTAAAGGCGCGTAAACAATGGGTTCGCATGTGGAGGCTGAATGAGTCACCGTGCTCCTGCTTCAGCCCCTGCAACGGGATCCGAACGCAGAACAAGGACCAGCTAACTTAGGGAGTGGACCAGTTAGCTAATGACGATCATTCTTGGCAGGACCCAAACAATCCTGAAATAACAATGAGTTTAAGCATGTACAATACCCTTATAAAGAGCAAATCCACCAAGGCAGTGCTGGTGCCTTGTACAAGGATCTTAAGCTTTACAAGGATCCCTTTCCCAGTTTTCCAACACTGTAGACTGTTTTAATATAACCCAGATATACGGATATATAGAAGAGTCTACCACTGAAATTTGCATGCTTCCAGCTAACCAGTTTAACTGAATATAATTACATAACAGCAATGTGTAATAAAGTTCTCAGAAAAAAAAAAGAATTCAAAATGTAGAAAATACAACTATTCCACTTTTCACTTCATTATTCACTCCTACCATAATCTATTTACCGTATCTTTAAGCAGTGAGAAAACTTGTCAGATCACTATTGCAGAACAAAAATTTAGCAATTTGAAACAGTTGCGAACCGTTAGCGCAGATTAAAATTCTTCTCATGGTTTACAGCTTAGTATTCAAGTAGAGATAATTTCTTCCAGAGAGAAACTCAGAAGACAGAATTTAAGAATTTTAAGACTATTCAATAAGCAAGTGTTACAGAAAGGTACAATGCCAATTACCAAAAGCAAACCAAAAAATCAGCATCGCAGAACAAGCAGAATACGTACGGAGAAAGGAAAGAGTTCCCAGAGCTCCCTGTGACGCTGGTGAGAAACGTCTTCAAACAAGACAAGGAGGCCTCTGAATAAACTATCAGGTTTTGCTTCATAGTTGCTGATAAAATCCAAAATAAGGCTGCAAAAACATTAGCTTCTGCTGGAGCCTGCTTACTCACTACAAAGCGTCAAACACACCTTCTTCCCACACTTCAAACGCAGATGCTGCCTCCTAATGAAGCACTTGCTGCAAGGGGGGAACACCGTTATACAAGAACAGGAGGCTATTTCTTGCTGCAGAAACATAACTGGGGTTTGACTCAGAGAAACGCAGCAGTGCCTGGGAGCTGAGGGCTGCAGCGAGTGAAACCATCCAAAAATAATTTTGCTGCTCAGGGAAAAAAAAAAAATTCACAGGAAGCAACCTGAAGCATATGTCCCTTCCAAAAGGGGAATTTCTTTATTACATAAACACAAACCTTCTAATCTAGCCCAACATTAAATCACTGCAAGCCACTGAATCGGAGCTGACAGTAAAACTGGAGCAGGTTAATATCTGTTCAGGCTGAGAAGAGATGCTCTGATTTTAGCAGCTTTCATACCCTGAATACCCATTGCATCAGTGACTGGGAACATATCTGCATTCACACACTGAAAAAGTACAGATCTTGTAAAACATATTTAGGAACTGGTGAGACGTGATACATATATTGACTAATTCCGTAGGCCTTTGGAGAACATCCATCTTTGGGGGAATGCTATTCTTACCACCTCAGTAGTTCAACATCATTCTCCCTGGAAGTAAAATTCCTTGTTCTAGACTGTAAATTTTCAAAGATTAGATTCAAAAAACTTTCACAGTTTTAAACTTCATCGAAGTCCAGTGGCAGCTGGGTACTGAGTTCTCTTAGAACCTCTTACTCCCAATCTGAACAGGAAAGAAATAAATCCTCCTATTTACCATTTTGTGGATCCATGTTGCTCTCCCTGCAAACAGCGGATTCCTCCGTTCCCACACACCAGTACATTCTGGGTCGCAGTTGTGAAGGTCCCTCAGACAAACTTTCCACAGCACTTCAAACTGAACAGTGTTGTCAAAGCTGGATGATCCCCATCACGTGAATGCAGGAGCAGAGGCTGCTAGTGAGCACCATCCTGAAGATACACAATTTACTCTGTTTAAAAATAAACAAGAAAACAAATAAATCATTCTGCTATAGAAATTGTGAGATGCTCATCCCTCTCCACTATTAACACAGTTGTCTAAATGCTACATTGCAGAAATACACTTATCATCCTATAAATACTATTATTTTCATAATAGCTTTGTTAAGAGCATAACATGAATTAACAGAGGGGACTAGCAATTTCTGCACTACAGAAAGATAATGTTCCTAATTTTTCACCACCAAAGCTGCTCAGTCTTTGGGCAGAGGACAAGGGGGTGGGTGGGGGTCACAGCTGCAGTTTCAGATTCTCCACAAGCTGGTGTAAAGGCAGACCATTGAAACCCTGCAGTGCAGCTGGAAAAATCCTAAATGCAACCTCAAAACCTTTCCCATCCACAAAGACAACCACGGCTCTTGTGAGACTGTGAGAAACTGAAAAACACTGATGTGGTTACTGAGATAATCCTCTGTAGGAAAGAGAAGAGGGTGAAGAGAAACACCAGCTCCTCTCTCCTCTGCCCAATCCTTTTAGAGAACTCTCCGACCCTGGAAGCGTCAGGCTTCTTCAAACACATGCAGGGAGGCAAATCAGACCCTTAGGAGCTATGAAAGGTTGGCTTCTTGTGAACTGCCTGGTACAAAAGGCAGCAGAAAATTGCACAGCTCAGTCTCCCGGGGCATTTCCAACTTCTTCCCTTTTCACAGCTGCACAGCCACCCTTTAACCTCTTGGTACAGAGGTTCAAACTACTGGAGGATTGCAGTGTGTGTCCAACCAGCACCAGAGCTCCTTCATTTTCTGCTTTCAGTTTCAGTCAGTAAATGCCTCTCAGATGTAACATGATGCCCTTCAACTGACTCTTACTGGTTCTTCTCACGTCTGGTGTGTGAAGATGAAGTTTTGATTTGAGGCTCTAGCTCAGCAAAGCTCATAACCCACCTCGCACTCCAGCCAGCAAGGCCCGAGATCATCCCTGACTCTCGCTGAGCAGACCTGGCTTCCTGAGCTGGGATCAAAGGCCAAGGGGAATATAAAAATATGCTGATCCATCACCACTCTCCAGGAAGCTTTCTGCTCCTCCCTCCTTATACTGGGTTTCAACCACCTGCCAACAACACTAAAAATCACTGCATCCAACTTCAGTTGTTTCTAGGCAAATATTTGAATTTTAGATGTTCTCTTCTTCTGCTGACTCTGACTTTGCAGTACCTGGCAGCAGGAGCCAAAACTCACACCCCTGTGCCCAGTCTGGCCATGGGGTGCTGCAGGAAGCTGAGATGGAGGTGATCCCTAATCCCAGAACCACGCCCACCAACTAGTGAATTGGGCCATGTTGGTGGAGGACTGAATTCTGTCTTGGAACATGCTGGGGTCCTACCACACTCAGTTTCTCTCCTGGTCTTAGCTTCCCTTGACCACACTGGCAGGAGGAGCTGCTGTGCTGGGATCACACATCTCTCCATGCCATGGGTGGGACACACTAAGCAGAGGTGTCAGGGAGGCTCCCACACCTCCCCAAAGCTGTTCAGGTTGTTAACTCTGACGCTTCCAGCAGCTGCCTGCCCTACGCCCTCAGCGCACTGAGCAGCTCCAGTGAGAGTAAACACTTCCCCATGCACATTCTGACCCACCAGCTCTGCAGCAGATGATGGTTTCTGAGGCATTTCCCTACTCTGAGACAGGGACAAGCCATGTGCACCCACAACGACTGTGCAAGAATATTGAACAGCGGTCAGCGTGGACCCATGAGGTTTGAAAACCATCCCACTCCTGATTTTTAGCTCTCTACTCAGCTTATTCCCCGGGCTGAAACTTTCCTCGTATAAAGTGAAAGGAAAAATAACTTTCAGGAAAAATAGTGGTGTGGTTTTGATAATCAGTTCCCTTTAGCTGCAAGTAACTGCATGCTGTAGCCATGTGTATTAGTGCCACACAGCGCCCATCTACGCAGGATTTCCGTATTTCAGGACCTTTGTGTATACAATTGAAAAAAATCCCTACAGAGCTTTACCTTAAGCAAGGTGCCCACAACTGTAACACATTCAAACGCCACACGTGGATTTGATTTAGGGAGTCTATGGGCTCTGCAGAAGCTCGTTCAGGAGGAGATGGACCATGCAGAATACACCTGAACACGTGTAAATGGGATTTACATCCCATTTCACGCATTCCCAGTCCTGACACCTGCTACTGCCCCAGCACATCTGACCACACCTGAACCACCACCTCCCCTCCGCTTCACCAGCCCGCCCAGTCTTACCCGTGCATTGTGCCTAAAAGCAGCCAGGCCCCCAGAAACATCACGGTTTACCCGAATTCGCTTCCTAATTCACAAAAAAAACCCTGCTAAAACTTCAGTTCTTTGCTCAAACCACGTGTTCTTTCTGACAACCCCACCTGGGGCTGGGTATCACCACGGATCTGAGAGGCCCAGGGACCACCGGTGTGGGTATCCCGCCTTGGGTCCCCCTGCCCGCCGGGACCCGCATCCTTCCTCCCCGGGTGAGCAGCGAGCACCAAGCCACCCCCTTCTCCCACACCTCGGCCACCGGCTGGGGGATACCAGGCGCCACACCCCGATTCGGGGGTCTCACAAGCCTCTCCGGACGCTTTCCAGCTGCCGGGGTGGGGCGTCCCCTCAGAGCGAGTCCCGGTGCTCGCCGTCCCCGCCGGGCGGGGTGGCCGCGCTCCCGCCGCGCTGCGCCCGCAAAGTTCCCTCCGAACTTTCATTTTCCTTTTTAAAAAACGCGGTTCGCCCCTCGTTTACCCCCGAAAAGCCCCGGCAGCCCCACACCGACTGCCCTGGCGGCGGGGCAGGTGGCCGAGAAGCGGCAGCAAAGCCACAGTACCTCCTGCGCCCCGGGCCGGCGCTCCCCGCGCTGCCGCCTCCGCCTCCTCCGGCACCGCCCGCACGCCTCGCTCGCGGCCCGGGAGGCGGATCGAGGCCGAGGGAGGCCAGCAGGAAAGGGAGCGGGACAGCGGCTCCTCCTCCGGCCCCCGGCCCGGCGCCGCGGCCAAGGGCGAGTCCCCCAGCACGGCCCCGCGCCTGCCCCCGAGGGCCGGGCTGGCCCGGAGGAGGAGGATGAGGATGGAGCTCCTTTCTCCTCCTGCCCGAGCCGCACGCCTGCCCGCCCGCCCCCGGGCAGCCCCTCAGGCTCAGCGGAGTTGAGTTTTTTAGGAAAACCCAGCGTGGGAGTGGCGGTGGCTGGAGCAGGACCCCTCCTGCAGCGCTGCCCATCGTCCCGGCAGGGCCCGGCCTTACCGCGGCAGCGCCCAGCACAGCTCTGACTTTGAAAGTTGCTCCTTTCCCGGATCGCGGCGAGTTTGGTCCTCGCTGGAAGAGCAGAGCGAGGTTGCCCCCTCTCTTCGGAAGGAGTCAGATACTGGTGTGCGCAGTCCTTCCCCACACTGACCCATTCCTCCCCAGGAACCTCTGACAAGGCAGGGATTGCTCCATTTCCCACACACAACTAAGAAAAGACCATTTCTGCGTGCCTTTTGCTTTGCTATTCGTGGTGATTCTGTAAATTAAACACAGAGGATGGGTTTTTCCCCCCGGTCCGTACCTAGCAATGGATCACTGATGGTCACTTGAGGATGGATGTGCATTCACAGAACGGCTGCGGCAGCCTGAGATTTGCCTGGGGGCTTCTTTGGATTGATTATGGAGACAGAGATGAGTGTTCACCGGTGCTTTTCCCCGTGTTCAGGTCCCCATTAATCTGCATCCAGCTGCAGCCTTAAGGTAGAGAGCAAGAACGTACCAATACTATTGTTTTTTGACTTTTTAACACAGCTAAAAAACAGCGTTACCTGTTTTTAGCACCCTTTCCACGTCTTACCCAGCCTGCTCCCTTTTATGCCTCACAGCCCAGCTCTTACCCAGACCTTTCTTACACCTTTTTTAGCACAATGTTTGAAAACACCCTAGAATAACTCATTTTCCTTTATTATGATAGATCCTCTTAATTTCCTCTGGCAATAATTTACCCACATATTCAAGCTAATTTTTCCTTTTTCCCCTCCCCAAATTTCATCCCACTCTTCCTTATGTCTCCATTGATTATGTCACTCACAGTAACGCCTTTGTATCTCCAGCCTTCCCTTTTCTGGAGTCTGAAAGCTTCTGAGTGATGCTATCAGTGAGTGGAAAATTCAAGGAGTTTGGCTTGGCCTGTGTAGGGAGCCAATAGGAATTCCTCACACATCAGATGGGAAGAGAGTTAAAAGACAGTGGAATATTCTTGCTCTGTATCTACATTGCAGATGAGAGAAATAAAACAGGACTGGGAACACATTTAGCGGAGCCACTCTAGTGGTGGATGTGTCTCAAGGGGTTTAGGAAGCAGCCAGACCAAGGGAGGGAGCCCCATCTGGCTGCAGGAGCCACGGCACCTTGAAACACTTCATTTAGAGGCTCACCTCAGAAGGAAAAGAGGATCCATCCAACTTTGTGCTTGCCCCTGCCAGCTGCAGCTCTGCTCTCCTCCCTCTGCTTATGGTAAATGGCACAACTCAAGCTTTTATGTGCAGAGCACTGACCACACTTAGCACTTTACTCTTTTAAAATTGGCTAATTCTTCCCAAATTTCAGAAATTAATCCAAGTGTACATTCCTTCACAGTCCCCCAGTGAGATACTGAATCCTCAGACACACCCATTTCACAAAGTTAAACATTTATTAGGAACAAGAACTATTACAAAAAAGATATCCATAGTCTAAATATATACATGAGGTTTAAACATAGCATTTTCATGTACCTTTAGCTATAAAAATACATTAGATTAACTGTATCCTAATTTATAAATATAGTTCTTTTCTTTCAAAAAAACAACTAGTATTTCATATGAAAGCCTTACTGTGCAATGGAAGAATATATATACCCTCTAAGGGGTTATTTTAAAGTTAGTGTCTAGTGTTATATAACTTAGAAAATTCAGTGTGTAGAGTCAAACCCTGATTTATACAAAAAGAGATACATTGACCTTTTAAAAACTTGATAAGGGGGGAAAAAAGTGAGATATATATCATACATATAAAGCCAGAAGAGTAGGATTTTAAGAATTTCAGATTATTTCAGTCTCCACCATTGTTTATCAAAAATACAGAGATACATCAAGATAACCAGTCTTTTACTGTTTGCCTCACCTCCCTACTGTCTGGCTGCAGCCCGAGAAAACCCTCAGGTGGGCAAGAGTAAAATGTTTGTCTGAGAAGATGTTTGCACTCTTAAGTGTCTTACAAAAATAGAAACTTATTTACAATGATCCCATTTGGCCTTTCATGGGGAAGGGAGGACATTGTCATCACTGGAGGGGGAGATTTACCTGTCTCACACCCCCTGGGAGGACAGGCTCCTAGTTACACTGTTGGAGGTATGTCATGTCAGAAGTGAAGTGGTGTCGAAGTGCAATTTCAACGTTCACCAACTAATAAGGAAGTTTAGGCTCATGCAAACTTTTTTCCTTACTTATCGCCACCCACCTTCCTTCCTCCTCCAAAAAAAGCTCCACTCATGCAACAGAATTTGTTGCTGTCTGAGCCTATCTTTGAGCAAAGGAAGGTACTGGTTAAATCCTGGCTTGCAGCAGAGAAGAGAGGTCAGACCTGCATTTCTCCTTCAAGCTCTGACATCTGGAGCAGCAATCCTTATCAGTGCTCCCTGGAGATCTGCTGATAAGCCATAAAGAACCTCACTGGGTTTGTTCTCAGAGGACAATCCCAGAGGGATCAGCTGAACTTCCTAAAAAGCTGTCACCACGAACTCCTGCACACTCACAGCTCTTGCAGACGTGGGACTGGCTGTTCCTTTGCCAGGGTTCTCCAGCAGAGTCAGGAGGAGAGGAGGAGGGAAAGCAGTGAACCCAGGAACTGAAGACAGCATGTGGCTCGTCATTAACCTCGTCATAATTAATCTCATAATAATGTCCGGGTATGCAAAGAAGTTACTGCAGGAGGTACTAAGGCATGAACTTGGTGTGACAGCCACTCCATGGACAGCTGTGAGCAAGGGACAATCCAAGGCAGTTGTTTTCTCAGGGAAGGATCAGCTACTCTGTGCTGGCCACGAGATGACAGCACTCACAGGGACAACGACTGTGGAGCTGCTGACACACTGAAGTCCAGCCACGTCTTATTCCATGGTAACTGGCTTGTACACCCTCCTCTTTAGCACTCAGGGTGTGCTTGGGAGCACCTGCCTTTTCACACTGCACTTCCAGGAATGTATTTTAAGCTACATTCATACAGGATAAAGAAGCAGTGAGAAGAGCTTATAAGTTTTACTCTCACAGTAATAGTCCTGGCTCAAAAAACAAAGAGATGTTCAAAAAGCCTGAAAGTTGCAGAGAAAGAGAGAGCAGGACAGTTTCCTGCAGCTCTTCTGCTCCCTCTCCCAGATCAGAAGGACTGGTGTGGGGTGTTTTCTGTAGGGTATCTACCATGCTACATGCTCAGCATCCAACTTGGTGTCACCATGGTAAGTGCAGTGCAAAATCCTCTTGAGAAAAGTGCTATAGTGAAGGTTTGAGATACAACTGTGACTCACTGGGAGCCAGAAGGGTCAGCAAGTCAGGAACTTGCATTTGCAGCATGTGTAGTGTGTGCACACCCAAACATCAGGTTCCAAGGACACTTGAAAGTCTGGCTCTGTTGGGTGAAATACTGGCCCCAAAGGAGTCCTCTAGAAAACCCCCACAAATCTCATTCAGGGCTAGAATATCACCAGTATGGAGAATGCCTGTATCTTTAGAGACACCAGGATAGCTTTTTCAAAGAGAATTTCCTTACAGATCCTTCCATGAAAGCTTGCACTCCCATTCCAAACTCCAGCTGCAATCTTCACACAAACACCACCAGCTCCTGTCAAGTTGTTCTAACCCTACCACTCGAGTCCATCTATGCCAAGGGAAACCTAAGTGCCTCTGAAGGTATTTGCCAGTACCAGTGATGGTACCACCAGTCTCTCTAACATGCCAGCGATGTCCATGTCCTTCAGGGGTACAGTTGGGAAGCAGATGTCCTGCAAACACTGTGACTGACCAGCGTTTGAGTCACAGGAAGCAGGCGGATGTACAGCCAGGGACTTGTAGAGTACAAGTGTGTACTGCCAGTAGGGTCAGTACATCAGTTTTTGAAGAGCCAGTTGGCACAATGGAATCCAGTAGATTCAGTGTTTCTAGAGGAATAAAGACAGGTGTTTCCATTTTCCTTCCCACCCCTCCCCTCCCCTCCCCTTTGCTCTGAACACATCCCCCATGTGTCACATTCAGAGTGTCAGCATTTTCGGCCTCCTGTTTTCATGGACTCTTCTGGGAGAGTTTAATGGTGACTGTTTTCACTTCGGTATATTCTGCCAGAGCATATTCCCCACTGCAAAAGAAGAGAGGAGAAAAGGAACAAACAATTGTAGCATGTTAATGTGTATTCCCCTGAGAGAAGAGAGTTGTACCCATGTGCATTTTAACAGCTGCTATAGGTGATATCAGGTCATTAAAACCAGATCTGAACAACTTACACCAGCTATCCATTTGTCCCACCACTTCTAATAACCACCAGGTACATGCACATAAGTACATAAAATTACACCCTGTTGTGAAAGAAACATGGAATGCTTTGGTCACTGTAACCCACAAGATGACACTTGTGACTCTGCCTAGTGCAAACTGAGTGCTGCTGTGAGAAGCCATACAAGAGACAGCCACATACACACAGTTATTGGTGCTTAGACAGCAATTCAAGTTATTTTTTCACCAAAAAAAAGCTTCTGTCTACAAGATACCATTTCATCAGGAGGGCAGAGTTGCTCCAGAAATGCATACTGATGAGAGAGCCCCCCACTGCATTATGTCTTGGTTGGTGATAACTGGCTCTATTTCCATGCCTTGCCCACGGGAAACCTCTGACATCCTTTAATTAGCCAGGCAGTCAGGCAAAGCAAACCATAAGGTCTCAATATATATCTATGTCCCATCTGAGGATTCATTTATTTTCTGTGCTTAGCAAATGAGGCACCTGAATGTCTCGGAGCAGCAGATACACCAGAACATTTACAGAAATGGTTTCTGGAATTAAATCTGGCTTGTGAAAGAAAAGGTGTGTTAGATTCCTCTGAGGAGTCTGCTGAATTGTCTAACAAAACCTGTCTCTTATACAAGAAGAAAATTAAGATTTAGGACAGTGTGTCAGCTCTGTGTCTAACTCATGGGGTAACTAGTTAGAGCTGAAATGTTTGGTAGCCCCACAGCAACAGGCCGGGCTGGGGAAAAGGGACAGAGGGTTCTGTAATTTAGCAGCAAACTTGGAAGGTGGGATATAGAATGATTTGGGAGATCATTCCTTCCCACCAGAAGAGATCCAACAAGGAGTAATGATACAGCAGCCAAGAGAGGCACAGACACCACCATGGAAAGATGGGGCAGGTTTGGGGTGGATACCAGTGTCCCCAGCCATGGTGCCATACTTCTCCCTTCATCTGAAAATCTAACTAGTATGGAAGAATGCTTCAAAGTGGACTTGAGTGAACTGGAGCTATTAAAAGCTTAAAAAGCAGAGGAAGGTGCTCCTAAAGGAGTGCTTTACATCCACGCTCTACTGGCTTAGCACCTCCCTGTGCAGCATGCTGCAAGCCTGATTAAACTTTAAAAGCAAATTCAACAGTGTTTTCACAGTCACAAATGTTACTGCATTCACCACCCACACAGAAACAAAATATTGAGCAAAACTTACAGTTCTCTGCCATTGCCTGACATTTTAAAGCCACCAAAAGGAGCCTGTGCATAGAGCGCATTGTAACAGTTGATCCTACAATAAAAGCATCAATTTTAAAAAGACAATTCAATACCAAGGAAAAGCAAGATGATGACAACTGCAACAATACAATCAAAGGCTGAAATCTCTCAGTTTTCTCTTTTATACAATTCAGTCACTTGAGAAATCAGATTTTAGCAATAAAATCTTCTTTTGCTGCAGAAACAGAAAACATCTGAGGAGTTCTCAGTCTGACCTACATCTCACTTCATAAGACACTCATGCTTAAGCTGGAATTTTTGCCATGTTCAGAGTCATGATTAAAATAAATAGCCCAAGCTATTCCCTAATTTATTAAGCACATTCTGAAATAAACATGTTTACTCAGAAAGCTGTCTAAGCACTCACAACCAGGCCCTAGCATCCATTTCCAGGTATAGAAAATATTTGGACTGTATCAGACAATTGTGTCACAGTAAAATAAAAGCACTAGGCCCATTTCTATAGATACTTAGCAGAAGAAGCTGATGCAGCCACTTCCCCAGCATCTCAGTAAGATCAAATGACTGAAGGTCATACAGCACAGGTATGGCTTGTGCTGTAGGTCTGTACCTTCATGTGTATTCAGCACATGTACCCTTCAAAGCCCAACATCCCTTTTTTATGTTAGTATTTGAGGCAGATTCTTCTGGTGCCAGCTCTTGAAATTAATCCTCTGCATCAGAATCAGACACCAGATCAACTTCCTGTCTTGAGTGAGACAAAAATCAAGATTCCATCTTTGAAACGATTCTAATATAAAAGGAAATTTGGTAAGCAAAAATAGCTGCTTTTCTTTGTGACAGTGGTGTGTTGCCATCTACTGTCTGCATTGGTTTGTGCAGCAAAGTCCCATCTGGTGCTGGCTAGAGATCATGAGAATTGTTTTTTGCTACATACAGGGTTTTGGAAGGCATCACATCTGGTGGAACTTACTACAACCCCAACAAAGAAATACTTTGACTGAAGGAAAAACAGTCAATTTCTTAACACACTGTCCGGGCCTCACCACCTTATTTTGAGGAATGGATGTTGCTTCTGAGTAGAGTATCAAGAATTAGGCAGGGAACTAATACATCTTACCTCCAACATTTAGAGAATCACAGATATTCTGAGTTGGGAAGGACCCACAAGGATCATGAAGCTCAACTCTTAAATGAACAGAACATAAGGAGATGGAGCCCACAACCTTATTAGCACTCTGCTTTTACCAACATGATTGCAAGTTCTAAATCCCTCTCCCCTCTCAGGAAACAAAGCCCCAGCCCACCCTCTGTTCCCAGCCTGCTCACCAGACTGTTCCTGACTGCAGAGCCGAAGCCAGGGTTAAGGCTCTGTCCAGGTTCTTGGTGAACACCGCGGCTGTGAGTCCATACTCGGTGCTGTTGGCTCTTCTGATCACCTCTTCTATACTCTTGAACTTCATAATTGGCTGAACTGGCCCAAAAATCTGCACATATCAATTAAGCCTTAGTACAAGAAAGCATCTGCTAATCATGGTAATTTTGAAGTAATTGGAATCAGATGCTCTGTTTGGATAATATATTTAAAATGTTGTATCTTAGCCTTCTAGGGGTCACTGATAGAGTGTCTTAAAAACTACTAATTAAACTTCAAAGGAAGCATTGTGATGTGCTATAGGAGTTAATAAATGTTAAGATCCAACAACTAATGGATCATCTACAACAATCAAAATAAGCAGAGTTAGATCTGGACAAGTTACAAATGATTCATCCTTACTCCATTTACAACTCTCCTTTTGAACTCTGAAGCTGAGTGTACTCAAGTAACAATTAATTTATTTCAAGGACTGCAAGTTTTCTTCCTTGGTTTTAACCCTGATTTTGTCACTGTATGCATTTTACTTGCATGCAGTGCATTTACCACATCTGTGTTTGACCACAAATGTGGCTTCCCAGGTTGCCAGTGTAAAGGCAACAGACATAAAGAAGGCTTCCAAAATTTTGGGATAGAGTCTCTCATTGGGTACAGTATTAAAGGTGGAGCCCTTTCTTGGTGTCCCGGGTCTCACAGCAAAATATAGCCCACTGAAGGTGAGATACAGACTCATTTTGGCCACTTTTAGGCTCATGCAAGTATTTCTAAATGTCTTTGTTTTGGGATATCCAGGCTCTTAAGTGGAGCCTCAATCCTAGGCAAAGGATGAATGTGCATTTGCAACACAACTGCCAATGCATGGAACTGAATAAGCTTCGTGAATCATGGCTTGGGATTTGGAATCAGTTCATTAAGAAAAGGTCTGTCATGGGATTTTCAGCTCTTTTTCTCTCTATTTTTAGCATGTAACTCATGCCCTGACTGATATCTTTCCCAGGTTCCTTAGAGATTCTGTGGCAGATCTGAGACATTTATACATCTTGCCAGGAGTGAACAGCAAGCAGCCCCATAAAAAGCACTAGGCTAAACTATAAAATACAAATGCCAGTTAGACTTTGGCAACTACTTATTTTCCATTAGGGAACATGATGAAAAGTAGATTAACTTCTGTTTCAAAGGAATATCAGGGGATCTAATCACATGCAGCTTGTTCAACATTTCTGCATATGAATAATGAAAGCCAGAGTTTTAGGTCTGCACTTTGCTGGCTTTGACCATGTTTTCATATAGGAAAGAAATAGTCAGTCTCAGGGGATTTTGCCATGAGAATGGAATCTGGGATTGTTTCAGATGCTAAGGCTGCTTCAGAGAACTTCAGTGGCCATTCCTTTGCTCCTTACCAGCATCAGGTCCCAGAGTTCTTTTCCCAGCTTTCTGCAATAAAACAACCCCTTCTTTACAAAGTACTGAAGCAAGAACACACATTACACTGTCACTGGCAATTACAGGGTAAATAATTGCTCCAGCCTGCCAGAGTGTCAGTTATTTTTACTCATTTATATTTAAAATATTTCAGACAGATTCAGATAGAACCCACTCCATCACCACTATTTCTTATTCTGAAGCAGCATTTATCCAGGTGATTTGTACCTCTTCTTTGGCAATTCTCATGTTATCAGTGACCTCTGAAAACACCGTGGGTTTTATAAACAGTCCTCTGTCTTCAATGGCAAGACCGCCACACTCCAGCTTAGCCCCTTCTTTCTTCCCACTCTCTATCAGCTCCAGGATTTTATCAAACTGTTTTTGGTCAATCTGTCAGACACAAAAGGAAAAGAAACAGACAGCAGCACCTTTATTATCATGGTTCCAGAGAGGAGTCATGGAATGTGGCTCAGGGGCACGTTTGCAGGGCACTGGCAAACTGGGTCAGTTTACAGCTCAGTTTAGGATGTGGCAGTCAGGCAGCGAGCAGGGAGAAAGACAGGACGTGGGCATAGCCCTGAGCCACAGAAAACAGAAGGTGAAGTGACATGTGACAGTTCAATCTGATCTAATAGTTTGCTGCCACATGGAAGGGTCTCCCCACTTTCCCTTCCAGGCTGTCCTGGATATGTGCTCCCACAGCTCACCTCACTTGAGCTCTGCAATTTGCTGACCTTCTCCAAGCACTGATTTATCTCAGTAACAGTATGAGAACAGCCCGAGATGGACTAGCAAGCTCAGCAAGGGATCTGACCAGCAAGAGAATCTGTACAGGAGAGGGAGGACCAGGGTATAAGAACTATTAACTCAACTTTGCTGCAGTGTGCAGCTTCACCCACAGCTCCCTGTCCCCAGCTGGAAGAACCCAGGCGGCTCTGCCCTCCATCTCCTTCTACATTGCACACTCCATGAACAGCCTTAAAGATAAGCCCTGTTGGTGGGGTGACTTCAGAACTGCTGCACTAAAGCCTTGCTTTTAAAATCAGAATAACCTTTCACAGTTCTTAGAGACTGGTAGAATCCTGCATTTTTTTTTCCTGTACTGGAACCCATATCCTCAGTTTTAGCTACCAACCTTGTCTATCTCCTCCTCACTCCCACCTAAATATGGAGTAATCTCAAATAGCGAGTGCTGCTGTCATTAGCATTTAACCAGGGATTTCTGTAGCGGTGGGGAAAGACCAGTCCAGTGCCATGACCCTGAAGCTGCACCAGGACGTGGAGGAGACATCCTGTACTCCACAAGCACAGTGTCCTGTGCTGGGACGAGGTGCAGAAGCTCACAGCACTTCCAATCACTACTGATCCTTCTTCCGTGCTCCACGCGCGGCAATGGGCTGCAGAACTGCAGGTTTCAAACAAACAGACCTGGCTCTTGGCATGATGTGTAATTAAGTGATCAAACTCCTCCTCACAGCAGGCTGGAGAGGGTAAAAGACTTAACGGTGATGTCTTTAAAAAGAAAAACTTAACAAAAAGCTCAACAAATTTATTGAGGTGATTAAATAAAAGACTCCACCCACTGGTACAAGGTGTCCTGGAAGCCTGGGGGGTTATTCTGATTGCCAGGTATCTCCAGATGCTTGTTCTGGCTCAATCCCCCTCCCTAGGCATCTGGTTTTATTTCAGCAAGGCCAGTTGCCAGTTGGGACTGTTTACACGGAGTGTTCCACACTTGACTCCTCCAGATTACAGACTATTACAGACTATATCCTGTCCCTAGTTAATCCTGGCCACACACAATCCAAGTTTTCATGCTTTTAGACAAATATCAAAGCTGCAGGAGGGTGTCCTTGAGGTACTTCTGGTACACAGCGGAAACAGAGCCCAGCACATCTCCGGGCAAACATGTGTGTGTGTATCACATGCACTGTGGACAGTGTGTTCTAAGTGCTTGTGTTCTCTCATGTGTTAAGGTGCTACTCGAGGACACACTTAATTCATGCTACTGCCCCAGGAAATGTGTGCCCTCCTGTAGGATACAGTGTCACACTGAGTTTGGCAGGTGTCATACACATTGACTATTTGTCTGGTTGCTTAGTTGCCAAGTGTAAATAATTCAAAAATATCTGCAAGTGCTTTCCATCCTGGCATGTCTGTGATCCAGACCAATCCAGTCCATCCACTTCACATCACAGAAAACAAAACAGGGATATTTATACAGCTGTAACTTGTTGCAAGGCAAACTACAGTTAGATGAAAAGACACTGGGGAAAGAAAACATTTGTAAAAATGACATGCAAGGGTGGAACTGTTTGTCATTGTAACTAGAGCTTGCAAGGCTTGTTTAAATTCCGTCCCTTACTCCACTATTATTTATGGTTCAAGCATTGAATTCTATTAAAACCACATGATCTGGTAAAGCAAATTCTACTATTTGTTCATCTAATTCAATAGAGAAGGCAGCTTCTAAGGATCACTGCAATGCTGAAAATCTGGGAACCCCCAAATCTTCATCTCTTGCTTCATTTCAGTCAAGACCACAAGGAGAAATTTTTTTTTTCCATGTCCAAAACTAGTGTTTGTAATCCTACAAAACAGCCCACAGCTGGGTCCAACACGCTGCTGGACACAACCCTTTCTACTTAAATGTTTTACTTTCACACTTTAATCCTGAAGTGCATGTCTACAGCCTAAAGAAAATATTCACTATCTTATAAATCAAATTAAATGTTTTGGGCTGAATAACTACTGGCTAACAAGTGCCATGATTAGTGCTTATTTTATTTCTGTAGATTAGGTGTTACAATCCACAAATCCCAGTATGTGGGGTTCTAAAATAACAAAACTAGTGTAGTCTTATTCTAATCTAATCCCTGTTCTAGTGCCCCAGGATGTCAGTCTCATCTAATGCAGTTTGCTGTTCACAGTTGTATAATGCACTGGTTAACCAGTTTGCTATCTGTGCAGATTTTCTTTATTGCTTCCTGTGATACAGCTCCCAGGAATCCAAAGTTAAAAACTGCCCTTGGTCTGCGTTTGAGGTTGGCACTCTGCTCAAACAGTCCTGATCACCCCTCAGGTTTCTTGTGGTGTCCTTTGAATTCCAGCCAGTCAGCACTGCCAGACACATGTGAGTTTTGGAGAAGTCTCATCAGAAGCATGCCTCATTTCTGTCTAAATTTAATACTGTTTAAAGTTGACCTAATTTTAATCAGAGCAGTACAGTTTATATCAGCATAACCCAATACTGCAGCTGACACAGTCTTTTCCCCACTGCCATGCCATAAGCATCCATGCCAGTGAACAGTAATCCACATCAGGGGACTGACCTGAATAAAACCTTTCTTCCTCACTTCCAAAAAGGCTGGATTAGACCTGAATCAACCAGTTCCCCAATCTAGTGCAGTGCAATGTAGGAACAAACAACTGCACATGGGACCACTTTTCCAGGACTAGCTTACGTCAGCTTCAAGTTCTTGTGGAACAGGATTGTCATCACCTACAGCTGAGGCAAGACCAAAGAGATCATGGGCTACAACCACTGTCAGCCTAAAGGCTTGATTCCCTTCCTCCTGTTGGCTTTTAAGGCAGTGATCATCCCACAATGGGATCTATGCAGCATTGTTGTAATGCTGTTGTATATGTTCACCCTGACCCACACAAAAGGAGAATGAAAGCAACAGGCTGTATCTGAAGCATCTCACAGGGAGAGATGAAGAAGACAAAATATTTTTCCTGGTGATTCTTCCCTTATCTACCAGTTCAAGATAAAAAAACCCTAACAGCCAAGCAGGTTACTTCAGGGACAGGGCGGGGAAATTATCTGGAAGCTTCGCATTTGAAGAGTAACTTGTGGGCAGGTGTGAATCTTTGCTACTTTCAGAGGTATTTTTAAGTCCTTGTGACACTGCATCATTTCTCTCCTCTGCTTAAGTTTCTATATGTGCCCACAACACAGGCTCCAGAGACCGAGGAACCATAGCTGCAGAGGAAGTGGTTGTTCCTTTGAACTGGCAACCACATAAAAGCTTTGGGATTTATAGTTTCCTCCCACTCCCTCAACACCTTCCCATCCTGGCCTTGACAGCTGCTTACACAGAAGCTCAGGTGTATGTGGCTGTGCTCTCTCTCCTACAAGTGTAACAGGTAAGCCAGAGCAGGGAAAGACGAAAAAGATGGGCCATATTTAAAATCTGATCAGACGCTGCTATTCCAACTTACTGTTACCCTTAATTACAGCTCTGTATGCAAAGGGTCTCCCTTAAGCCACAGCAGTGATGCCAGAGGATGGGAAGTGCTCTGACAGCCTGGCAAGAGCTGGGAACATGGATGAACTGAAACAAACAGCCCAGTTCTACATGCTCCAATCACTGCAGGGTGTTTCACCCTTTAAAATTCACAACTGAATGGATTCAGGAGCTGTTCTCATGAAACCAGTGTTTGAGGGTCAGCTCATCTCTGCTGGAGCAAGTCTCAGCATGGCATTCTCTTCCTAAGAGTGCTGAGCAGTTTGAAATCTCTTTCTAGGCAAGTTATAAGGCTAGATGTAGCCTCAGCATGAGCAGGGGATGTACATCAATTTATTCCCCATGCATGAGGACAAGTAATGAGGTTTTGCCATGCATGAATCATGTGCATATTCAGATCCAGATAAGGAGAGGCAGATGTCCTTAGAACCACCTCTTCTCTGAGGGATCCCACACAGCATCAAGGAAGAACAACTCACAGTGCAGTGCAGAGCAAAAGAGGCCTTGGCTATAGGTTTCTGGGAATCTTACTTTATTTTTGGTACCAAACAGTGGGCCTGTTAGAAGATCTGACCTAAGGATCATCTTCCCCCAGAGTTCTCCAGCACATCTCAGATTGCCTCAAAAGGAAAAACTAAGAGGAAGGCTCTGGAAGTATTGAGGAGGCTGGTCCTGACAGCAGTTTGGCATGTTTCTTCCTTCTAATTCAGCTGAAACTTCTCCAAAGGATCAGAAAGGGAGCAGAGGAGGAGAGGGAAAGTGAGGACTCAGGAGTCTTTGGGCTCTAACTACTTGTCATCACCCACACAGCCAAGGAGCTGAATAGCCATTTAGCTGCACTCTTCTGCACAGAGCTATGGCTCACTGCAACATGCTTTGTGTTACTGTACCAGGGAGACAGCCCCTTCCATAAAGCTGGATAAGAATTGAATTAAATACATTTGTGTTTTTAAAAAAATTACAACATAACATTTCAACAGTTGTGATTAATTGATATTTAAAATAGAGAGGAAAAATAAAGCCACAATACATTACTCACCCCTCGGCACTTCTGCTGGGACCGTATCCGTAAGGATAATATTTACACAAGGAAAATTAAACAAAACCACAACCAAAAACCAAACAACAACTGCTCTCAGACACACAGTTACCTGGGGCCCTTGTTCAGTTCTGGCATCAAAGGGGTCTCCAACCAGTCTCTTCTTGGCGAACTCCACGCTGCGCTTGACGAACTCAGGGTAGATCTGCTCCTCCACAAAGACGCGGGAGGCAGCCGTGCAGCACTGCCCCTGGTTGAAGAACACGCCCTGGTGGGCACATTCCACTGCCAAGTCCACTGCGAGATGACCCAGGAGGGAAAAGTGTTACCACATGCACAGTTCCAGCATTCCAGTGCTTCCAGACTTGTTTTTTTGCTTTCTCTTTGGAAAACCTCCTTTAAAAATGCTGACAATGGTCCACACCCATTGAAGGCACTCACAGGGCCTCACTGCCCCCAAACTAGACTTTTTATTGAGTCCACCCCCTTCCTGCCTTTTGTCCTGAGGTCTAGTTTGCCACAGTTCCTGATACTTTCTCCCACAAGGACTCACTGAAGGCAGTGACCAGGGTTTCTTGCTGTGGAAATTCAAATGTAGATTCCTTGATATCATGCATTGGTTCTTATAGACAAGTTTCAGTCCTGATTGTTCAGAAAGCAGCATGCTAGCTTTGGCCAGGTCCTTGCAATGCTCAGTACCAGCAGCTGGCACAAATGCCTCTGACTTTCAATCTGTGCTGTGCAGGACTGGAGAGGATTTTCCTGAAGCCAAATAGGATTTTCCAACCATTTTGGTGGTCACAGGTTACACATATCTCCTAGTAGTACTCAGTCATGTAATAAAATCACAATGAAACACACAAAATGAGCCCTGCAGACTGCCAGGACAAGAGGTGAAGGCTGGATTAGATCAGGTTCTACAAAATTCCCCTGCAGAGGGGCTGCTTTGCAGAAAACAGCTTTCCCCAGGGCTTGGCTCAAGCTCTGCAGCACTGCCAACCAAAGAGAAAGTCCACAAACAGCAAACACACAAGTGCAAGATTTACCTGCAGCTGCAGCCATCCCCAGAGAAGGCAACATGGGCCATGGGAATGATCCCCCTGCCAGGGAAGAGCTCCAGGAATGCAGAACTATATCCTGCCCTTGGGCAGAAGTTTCCTCCAGCCTTTGGGGTGGAAACACCAACCCTGTGAGCTGCCAGAGGATAGGAGAGACCCCACCCTCAAGCCTCTTACCACAAATACACCCAGCAGCCCATACTCACAGTCTGCATCTGCACACACAATGCAGGGGTTCTTCCCTCCCAGCTCTAACGTCACCCTTTTGAGGTTGCTTTTAGAAGCAGCTTCTTTGATCAGTTTTCCAACCTGTATCAGTGAGACACAAAGATGACATGAGCTGTTTTCCCTAAAATCCTCAAACGTGATTCCAACAAGGGCAGAAGAGCCTGGATGGCAGCTGAAGCAGGTAGAGGTCAAGGAGAACACTCTGAAATGGTTTGAGTTTCCTACTGCTGTGATGTGTGGGGTCAAAACCAGCCCCAGAATGAAGGTTTGGTTTAGGCAGCTCTGAAAGGACAGGCTGTGTGGGAGATCTACATGTGTATCCTGAAGGGAAGGATTCACTCTGCTTTCATAATTTAGTAATCTAATGTTGTTAGAAACAGTATGAATTAAAACTATTTAGGAGCTTTAATTGTTAGGGCAGGTTAATTTCTTAAGAGCGATGTAATATTTGAATTTGCTAATATTATAACTTTTCTTGTACTTTACCTTTGCACATGGAAACCTTACCTTTATTTCTGCCTAAAAATACTCTTGCCCTGGAGTGGAACTGTGAGCAAGGAAAGCATGTGGCATCTGGCTAGCAATTACAGGTCTGCCTTTCTCATGATTTGCCCTTGTAACTTGAGCATGACTCTTGAACTTAGGAGAGATCATCTCTCCTCACTCAGAGCTTAGGCCTAGAGACAGCAGGAATAAGTGCATCCTAGCTTTGCAAGAGGCATTACTACAGGCTGGCTGGCCAAAGAAGAGCAAGTTAATAACCTAAGAGATCTATATGGGAAAATTCTCAGAGAGTTTAAGATCAGTATTTCCATGCTGGCACTGAGCCCAAGCTGGGGCTTAATAACTAAGTCAAAATATATTTCGAATAAGCTTCACTTCCTGGCTCAGAAACAGTAGCATTGTGCTGCAAGTACTGCAGAGATGCAGCTGAACTCACAGATGGGTGGAGAGGGAAGAAAACACTTCTAAATTACACATGCATTAGCAAACGATCTGTCTCCCTTGGTGTTTCCTGCACATCCATGGATTAGGAGACAAGCACAGTGTCTACAGGAGTTTTTTGCCTACAGGCTCCAGCAGCTGAGATTTTCCTTCTGCCACTAATCCACGGGATACTCCTTTTTCATTAAAAACCCAAACAGAGACATGTGGGCTGGATGAGTCTATAAGCTCTATTGTTTTCACACAGCTAATGTCTCATCTGGGCTAAAAGTTTCTGATCTAGGATTTGGAGAGAAGCATGTAACTGAGTAAACTCTGAGATTAGACCAACTATCAAGAGAGCAAAATCTCACTGTGAACTTTTACTTTGTGTTCTGTTTGTTCCCATGATCCCTGTACAGAAACAGAGGCTTAGCACACCTTTTCCTATGGGATAAGCACAGCAGTTGGGATGTACACAAAGCCACTAGATGGTAGTGTTGGTAAATGATGCAGCTTTTGAGTGTTTGGAGTTACCTTTACAGACCAAGAACACCTTTCAAGGTAATTTGTCATCATTATACATTCACATCACACTCTGCAATTACGAGGGCAGACATAATGGATGAATTCAGCAAATGCTCAACAAGAATTGTGTTCCTCAAAGAAATAAGAGGCTGAATTTGCCTGACTGATTTGAAGCTGCCCCCACTGGTGTGATCGTTTCCATTCTTTGGACACCGCCTCTATTGCAGAGGTGCAGATCTGCAAGAAACATCTAAAGCAGCCAGAGGAAAAATGTCCACTTTTCTAAGCAAGTTTTTGTTTGAGAATTTTCAGCAGTGACTACTGCAGTCAGATTTGTTTGCATGTCTCAGCTGTGCTCAATTCCATGGTCTTGGCCAAACCATGCACACTTTTCCCATGTAGGTATGGAAGAGCATGGCTGTAGATGATTGATAGTGCAGAGGTCTCACTGCCACCCCTCTCATAAACAAGCCAGACACATCTATTTACAGGAAAAAAAGCTAAATAGAAGGTGCTTTACTGTGCAGGTCTCAGAATGCAGCTCAAATGTTAATCCCCTCCACGTCAGCAGAGAAGACCTTGGGCACGAGGCCATGTTTTTATTTAAGTCCTAGCTCTTCAGAGGTAACTAAAGCCAAGGAAGAATTATGCAGGGCTCTGACTGACATGTTTTCCAGTTGCAGGGCAGGACTGGCAGGCAAACATGCCCAGAAGCTCCATCAGGTCAATGACATGATGCTAAGTCACTGCCAGCCTGCCCTGTAGGCTGTCTTGCCTTATGTCAGAGCACCTTTTGCTTACAGTTCTTACAGAAATGTGGTGGTTTGGCAAAAGCCAGCTCTCAGAGATGTGGGATTATTACAAGCACAAGGATCTGAATTAGACAAATACCAAATACTTCTGAGAAATCCTGTCACAGGGAATGTGACAGAAAAAGTGTTGGTTATCCAGAAATCACTGACATTTCATAGGTCCAGTCTTGTATGGATGACAGTTTACTAGAGAATGCAAAGAGGAACAGCAGGTGTCTATGAGAAATCCATCACCTACCTCAGTTGATCCAGTAAAAGCAATTTTATCAATGCTGTCATGGGTAGAAATTGCAGCTCCAGCTGTGGGGCCGTAGCCTGGCACAATGTTCACCACACCTGGAGGGAAACCCACCTGAAACAGATTAAAAATAGCTCTGTAGAGAATTTGAGAGCACAGCTCATTTCTCAGGAAGCCTGAATTAGTTGTACTATACTCCTCTGAGCTCTTACCCGACACATCCCTGTTTTCCAGGCTTTCAGTGACATGGCTGCATGCTACCAGCTGGAGTAGACATGGGTGAAACTAACAGCCATGCTTAGGAAATGCCAAGTTTCGGTAAGAATTCTTGGAGAAGTCCCAGTTTCAAGTCAAAAGAGAGTGAGTCTTTCGGCCAAACTTGGCCCCCAGCTACTGCAGCACAGCTGCAGCCAAGGGGTAAATGAATGAAAGTTTGTTTTGAACAAAGGTTGACATTTGTGGTTCTTCAGGGACCAAAGGGATTAAGAAGTCAGTAAAACCTCACTAGATGATGGGGCTAATAAAACAGGAGTACAAAAGCAGATGGCAACAAGACTTATGCAAGTTTCCACCACATTTACAACCTAGATTAGCCAACTAGTAATTTTGCCAAAACAGACAAATGGCAAAACTTCAGGTGAAATTCTAGTGCAAGGAGAACTGAGAGACTTACTGGTTTTGGTTTTACTTCCTGAAACAAGAGTTTCAAGGATTAATGCTCTTCTAGGTTAGCCTTCCCCTACTGATAGCACAAAGTTGTTTTCCCTGCAATTTCTAATGATGGAATTGCAGAATGTAACACATTTGCTTCATTTCCTATGACTTTTTAATACAAAATCTCAATAAATGCCATTTCTTTTTAATAGAGAAAAAAAGGAAGCAATTTTTCATGTACTGTCTTGCAAAAACATTATCCTCATAAGACTTTTTCCCCCCATTTTTTCTTTTTATAAATTTGAAGGGCAGTCTCATTTCTTCTGTGGATGTGATGATGACATAAGTGCATTTAATGGAGTCTGCATCTTGGCTAATGAGTCTTCAAGCAAATACTGCATGTCAAACTGTGCAAGTAATGGTGTTTGGAGTCAGCAGCAAAGCCACAAGGAAGCAAAAAATTGGTTCAGAACACCCTGAGCCAAAAAGTTTTTTTTTGTTTTTCAGCAAAAATGGAAGCCAAAATATTCTGGTTGGCCAAAAATTATTTCATTGAATGTAACACATAGCTTTGTGTGTGTGGTAACGTCTTCTGCATCCTTTTAAAGATGAAAACCAAGAAAGTTTAACTTATTTTTCTGAAAAACTGCAAAGAATTTAGTTAATTTTGGGTGGAGAAAGAACATCTTCAAATAAAATTATTCTGCTCTAATTACACTTGTGCCCTGAAGGACAACTGAGAAACAGCAAGTTTAGAATTTCAGCTGAAAAAAATTCATTTTACCAGAATTGAATAGATTTTTTGGGGGGGCAATGCTATGCCTGTGTTTGGGGATCTGCATGTCAGAGTCAAAAAAAGCAGTGGTTCATGACAACTGCACCCTGTACTCACTCACTCATCTTGTGTAATCTTATTAAGCCAAGTAACTGTAGGAGATACTTAACTGGTATTATTTTTCCACTTCCTTTCTTGATGGAAGAGCCCTAAGTGTCAGTTATCAACATATCCTTCTATTTTCTCCCAGGCTAAGCCAAGAAGGGACAAAATCATCATTTCACTGAGCCTAACAAACAGACTTCCAGCTAAAAGGCAAAAGCCCATCTACAACTCTTTTAGTTTTCCTCAGTCAGTCACATCCATAGCTACAGGAAGCTGATTTACTAGAGCAGTGCTGGAAGGTTCTGTGCACCTCCCAGCCCCTCTGTACAATTAACAGATCTGTTGGCACACAAGATCCTACCTGACAAGCCCTAAACCAGCATTTTAAAATCCCAGCCTATCATCCTGCCTTTAATTCAGTTGACTTTACAGGCCAGACACAGCTAAATTTTTCTATGAACCACCAAAATAATGAGGAATTGTTTCCCAAGGCACTCTGTCTTGGTTGAATTATCCCACTTAGAAACAACAAACACAACACTGCTGTCTAACTATACTCTTTTTTGTCCCATTGTCTAATAAAACTGAGCTGTTGTCTTTCCCTCATTTGGGAGAGGGGAAGACAAGGCAGAGGAATAAAAGCATCATTTTTTCTCTCTGCAGCTTCCTGAGAAAGGAGAAAAATGCACAGGTTTTGTGAAGTTTGCCATCTCTCAGCCAGTCACAAAGGCCTTTGTAAAAAAAGACTGAAGGCAGAGGTTGTTCTCATTTTCCTTTGTGAGGCTTTAGTATCTTTAAAACCTAGAAATCTGGACAGCCAATTCAAAATACAGGCTTGCTTACGACCTTAAGAGAATAGAACCTCGATGGGCTGTTCAGATTTCCTCACCTCCTTGATCAGAGAGCCAATGTAGAGAGACGTGAGCGGAGTTTGTTCAGCTGGCTTAATGACCAGAGTGTTTCCACAGCACAGCGCTGGTGCCATCTTCCAAACCAGCATCAGCAGGGGGAAGTTCCACTGCAACAACACAAGTCACTGGTCAGATCAGCCTGGCACAGTCACATACTCACTTCCATGCAGCCTTTTCCCAGCTCAGGGAGGAAAGGAACTGGGAGGAAAGCCACAAAGAGAAGTGTCTGTTTACAATACTGTGTTTGCTTGGACTAAGGAATATGACTTCCTTGATTTCCCCCTGAGATCCCTAGTATTGCTGGCAGTCCTCACATTAATCCTGTAAGTTGGACAACCTCCTGCACAATATGACCTCATTCTTTAAAGGAGTTTGATCACATTTTGTGTAGGATTTTGGCTGTTCACAGAAACTGTGTTGGAGGCAGTTTCCTGATACATCACTTCTGTACAGAATCTGTATGTGGGGAATTACAGAGCGTAACTTCTCATTGAAAAAAAACTAATTTTTCTCTGTTAAGCACTGGCTGAGTAGTTAGGAGTTATATAATAATGTTCAATTCCAGTTTTATAACTAGTAAATTGCAGTGAGTTGTTCAGTCATGGAAATCTAGGGGAGGTCTCATACTCCCTTCATATCGTAGATTGTTCCTTTCCAATTAGTTTTCTTATTTGGAATTAGGAACCAGTCCACATCAGTTTTCTCTGTGCTAATCTCTTTCATGGTCATGTGTATTTGTGGATCTTGGAGTCTAAGCAAGAAGTGGAAAATCTAGCTCACACTGAATCTCAGAAAGGTCATTTGGCAGCAGAAAGGATTTCTTCATTAAAAATAATTAATGCTGCTTCAGGGGTGATGGAAGCAGGCCAACAGCAAGGGGACTTCTTGTCAAGACTCAAGCCAAGGGCCTTCAGCTATCCACAAAGAAGCCAAGTATGTCAGGAATCCACACATTCACACTTACAAATAAATTAGCAGTGTAGCTTTTGAGCCATGAGTCCTATTCTAACCCTGAGACAAAGCAGAATTTAGTTTCAAGTGTTGTTCTTCAACTTGCTTCAACCTTTTTCCCAGACCTGTTCCATTTCAGTGATCTTCTCCAATGGCTGTATCCCATAATTTGCCCATTTGTCTTTTTCTCCTAAGTTTTCTTGGAGGCCTGACTGCGCAGCTTGAGCCATTTACACCTACACTACTTTTCTACACTTTCAGAGCATGAAATAGCTCCATTAGGAGCTTTCTGCTGCAGAGTGGCTGGTGAAAGTAACAGTAAAGGACTCCAGGGCTGCCTCACGATATCACCTTGGGATAAAAATCAGCCATATGCTGCACTTTTTAAGAACTTCTCTTGCTAAGAACATTGCTTTAAATATAGTCAAGCCATAGCAAAAAGGACAGACTGTTAATTGCTCTAGGGAAACATATCTGGAACAGTGACAGAACCTTTTTCAATCAAGTAGGAATATACAAACCCACAGGCTGTTGGTGTTACCGAGATCGAATTGGGAAAAAAAATTGGAGAAGATTTGTTCTGAGTAAACTGAAGACAGATGTGGTTTTGTTGACCCCAACCATTCTTTATACAAATACAGCATTGAACTTAAGTCAAATTTGGTTCTGTACTTTCTGTTGCATTTATTGCTGGTCTAGGGTCAACCTGAGATCTTACAAGTTGCACTATGTCCCCTACAGTGGCCTTCCAAGGCATCCTACATGTAGGCTTTTAAAGGTATAGTTTCCAAAGCACTTGGCTGAGTGCCAAAGGTGGCTGAGTGTGACAGGAAATACCTTTTAACTGGTGATCAGTGTGAGGAACCTGAGATTTTAATCTTAAGTCATAAATTCTGCTCACCGGCAGTCATATTGCTTTCTCAGCCAGAAAAGCTGCAAAGTCACCAAGACAAATGTTTGATAACCTCCCACTTTGCCTCACCCTGACACTGCCAAATAGACCATGTCCTCTTACCATCAGGGGTATAAATTCAGTCCTGCTGAAGGAAAAAGCAGAATTTCCCCAGGCATCTTTGGGATCTGGTCCAGACCCAGTATTCCCAGGGTCCAGCAAATCCAGTGTCTCACATGCATTTCTTTCAGTCTTTAACCTTATCTCAAAAGTCAAAATCCTCCATGGACTCTTATTGATCCAAGTACCATATAATCATAGAACATCCTGAGTTGGAAGGGACCCACTGGGGATCATCAGATTCCAACTCCTGGACCTGCACAGGACAGCACCAAGACTCCCACCACATGTCTGAGAGCATTGTCCAAACACTTCTTAAGCTCTGGCAGGCTTGGTGCTGTATCCAACCAGAGAATCTTGACACAGCACCATTTGCCTCAGAAATTGTAGGATACCACATTTCAAAGCATTTTACAACCAGACAGGAACAAACTCTGTCTCCCATGAGCTGTAAAGTCTTCCTGGCTGTCTGTTGAAACAGAGCAAGCAACACATGCTAACACTGGAGGCATTCCAAGAACTAGCCATACTGTCCCCTCAGCAGAGAATGAGACCTCAAGGAAAAGAAAACTCTATTCAATGAGATTTAATCCCAGAAAGCTCAGACAACAGCCAGACATAATTAATTGATAATGGATATGATTTAAAACTCAAAACTATGCATCAGCACGAGGCAGCAAAAAGCCAGCACTCATAATGACGAGATGGTTGTCCCAGCAGTGTGAGAGTCAGAGCTCTGACTGGTCTCTGGTGACTGGTGTCAGCCTCAGAGAGCAACAGAGCATCTGATTAGGAGACCCACCCTTCCACTGCAGAGCATTTCTGTTGCCAAGAGCAATTGGCATGGGGGTAAAACATGAAACTACATCAGGCCACTGAGATGGGAGTTCCCTGCAGAACAGCTGTGCTTAACCAGGCAGCAAACGGCTGCAGGGTAGGATGGAGTGCACATGGAATTTCTGTGGGAGTTCTATGGGAGATGCAGGGCACCAGCACTGCCACTTACTGGGGTTATGGCTCCACAGACACCCATCGGCTCGTGCCGGGTAAAACAGACAAAGTTTTCATCTGCAAGACAAGAAAGTAAAAGGGAACAAAACAGTCAAAATCCTCACTTTTACAATAAGTGTGTAAGACAACTGCACGCTAACAGGTTGAGGACAGAACTAAACTCATGTTAGACAGAACACTGTGTCTGTTCATCCTGACTCATGTCTTTGGGACATCCCAGATGGTTGAAGATCTGAGTGTTGGTCTTGTGCCAGCTTGAAAGTCAAACACCACTCATGGTCACAGTGCAATCTTTTAAAACCAGGGTTCAGTTCCTTCTGCAAACTCCCTGTGCTCAGGCTGAGGGAAGGATAGCTCTTTATCACACTGAAGAGCAACCATAAGTTTCATTCAGATTGTGTCCTACTGAAAAAAACAAAGTCCTTGTCTCCCTGAAGGAGAGAATTTTAAAACCCGTTTTGTACAGGAATACTGTTCAGTGTAACAGGAATTGTACTTCTGCTAAGACAACACAAAAAAAATGAAATTCAAACTAAAGTAATACCCTTAATCTTAAAATATTGCTGTTAGTCTTTCAAAAAGATAGCAGGAAGAACATTTGCCTTTCAAATTCATTCTTGCTGAACACCTAGTTTCATTGGGAAGATCTGATAGAGAACAAGAACATTTCTAATGATGGGTTTTGGAAGTGATCTCAATCAGGACAAACAAGCAGTGTCCAGGCAAGCAAAGCTTTACACCACTCTGGATGAGGGTGACAAATCTCAGTTTATATGACTGACACGGCTCCCTTTGCTGTCTGCACAAACTGAACTAGCTCAGCCCTCCAGAGCCCTTCCTCTGGTGACTAATTTCTGCCTGCAGTGCCTGTCCTGCACACAGCCTCAGTGATCACCCATATGCAGGGACAAAAGAGGCTGAATTTGAAAATACTCCATATTGCCCACCGTGCCACAAGGACAACCATTCTGTTAACTTGTTCTCTCCAAAACCATATTTGAACTTCTATACCTGGATCAAAGCGTTCTGTGTGACTGCTCTGACCAAAGGTTTCTCTGTTAAAAAAGCAACAGAAGAGCTCATCCACTATTTTCCAGAGATCTATCCAGGCACTGACAAAGTTCTCCCAACAGGTTAAATATTGAAACATATGCTTAAAATGCATCCTGAGACAGAAAAGAAGTGCAGACTATTTTTGCAGGTTTTCAGAAGCCAGCCTTTCCATGGATCTCCCTCCCCCTCAAGCCTGATCCCATCCCAGCTCTGAAACTGGGTCTGAAGGTACTCACCCACTGGAATAGTTCTGCCCTGAATTTTATCAGCCCATCCAGCATAATATCGGAGTGTTTTTATACAGCCTTCCAGGTCAATGAAATAAGCCTGCAGAAAAGGTTTTCCTGTGTCCATTGTTTCCAGAGTCTGAAAAAAACCAAGTTGCATGCACTGTCAGACAAGTCAATGTTTTGGGTTTTTTTCCTTAAAAAAGAGCTTTTAAAGAACCCCCTTCTCAGCTTTATTTTATTTTGCCTTGTTCTGTCTACACAGGATGTTCTTCCCTCCTCTTATATTTAGAGAATGAGCTTGTTAATACAAATAAGGCAGAAGGGAAAGCAGACACAGTAACGCTGATGCGTACAGGATTTGCTTTGTTCAGGGGCTGTGATGGAAGAGCACCTTCCAGAAGTCTCCAGAAGGTGAGTGTGGGTGGGATACAGGGCACTGTCTGGGGCACTGGTCAGAAACAATGTGAGTGTCATGACTTCACCTTAACTGACCTTCCAACAGAGATGTTCTGGAGTCCAGATGGTGTCACTGAAATCAGTAAGAGCAACTTTCTTTTTATTTAAAAAAAGAATCTATTTTTTCTGCTTCATAACTCTAAACCCAACCTCTGAAAAGCCTCTTTCACACAACGATAAACATACTTTTTACAGAGTTCTGGTAAAGTAACCTTTGGGCTCAGATCTGTGCTGAGCCCAGGGCAAGGCAGAAGTTGCTCCACTGAAGCTGCACTGGTGCTGATCAGCTCTAAACAAAGTCCAGGCTGAGCCTGTGTCCTTCACACTGTTCTGGACATAAGCTCAGGGAATGCTTTGTTCTCCACTCAGGTCATTAAATGGGATATCGGTGCAAATGGCCAGCACATCCATAAAGGAAGTACTATCCCTTGGTAGATTGAAACATCTTTGTTTACACATGAAGTCATACCCTGTCATCCTACACAGACATTAGGGTCCAAACAGCACTCGAACAGACATTCCCCTTGGAATGGCTAGGATTGTTATCCACTGAATGTCTGCTAAAACAACTGATTTTTATAGGTCATTGCTTAGCACTCAGCCAAGGCAGCCAGGGCTGGTTTTCTGCAGTGCAAGCAGCAATGCCAAACAAGCCCTCCCAGACCAGAAGGACAGCAGAAAGCTTGACGTGTGTGTGCTGGTTAGGGGAAAAGGAAGATGCTCCAAAATCACATCAAGGAGTGAGCAAAAAATAAACAGGGCTTATTCACACATGTATACATATATTTTTTTCTTCCCTCCTATTTGCTGGCCAGAACTGTCTTCAGAACTGAATGTTTTGGTTTTGCCCTGCTGAAACTGAAAGCTGTCATGTGGTTGAGAGATACTGTGTTGGAGTAAGAGACCCAGCTCAAAACAGCCACTCGGGTACAGGCTCCTGTGCACATCCCATGGATGTCAATTCTTACTGACCTCAGCAGGACACCAGCTCAGGTACCTGCACATCTGACAGCATGGAATATCATAAATGCCATTCTCTAACAATAAAAGTGTTGAACTGGACAATGCTCACATCCAAGAGCTTAGGTGTGGATGGACAGCAGCCCTAAGCTGTGGATCTGTGGGTGCCATTTGGAAAGATGTACAACACCTGTAGAGTCCAAAGGCTTCTACCAACTGAGCACATTTAACTCAGGTTCTTATCCCTTTGTTCTGCACCAGCAGGACTCCTCCAGGACAGGCTCATGGAATCATTAGCAATAGTTCTTCAGTGCAGAAGTCCAAGTTAACACAGCTTCACAGCACTAAAGAAATTTTCTTGAGCCAGTATGTTCAATAGGGAAAGAAACAGTTCCCACTTACATACATTTTAAACTTTGGATGATATCCAGCAAAAGAAGGATTCTCTTTCCAGACTCCCATTTTAAGGGAAGGAATTTGCACAGAAGATCAAACCCACTTGCATTTTTGTAATAAAGAATGAGTCAGCTGTGATGGTTTGGTGTGTTTTGGCTGTTTTGTTGTTCTTTGGTGGTTTTTTTTTTAAAAAGAGCTAGCAGACAGCTGTAAACATCAATGATTATTAAAACAAAAAATACTTCGAAAATTTAAGTATTAATACTTTAATCACTTCAATAACTAGCTAAAGTTCTGCAAAAGTCAACTATATAGAAGAACTGACACCCTTCTAAGACACCTAAAATCCTGCAGAGAGAGGAACAAGATCATGACTCCTGTATAGACTCTTTTGCCCCTCATGAAGGGAGAGAAAAGAAAAATATTAGATAGATATGGATACACCAGAGGGATGGAACAGAGTTATGAGCCAACTGCTGCTGGCTTATCACTGCTCCCAGTACTTACTGCCAGGATGATTCTGTCCCGCTCGAGGAGATCAGCCAGTTTGTGCAGGAGTCGTCCTCTGCTTGGGGCATCCATCTGTCTCCACAGAGACCCCCTCTGGAACGCTGCCTTTGCTGCCTCCACTGCATTATCCACATCAGGCTATAGAACACACGTGAAAGAAAACCTCAGGTTACAAGGAAGGAGTGGGACAATGACACAGAAACACCCCCAGGCTGCTTCATAGTTGATGTTGTGGTGGCCAAAACCAAGCTGTCCAACAAAACCACTTTCATTTTACTCCTGGATTTGAATCTGAGCCTGGAATATGTTTTAGGTTTGGCCTGGGCTCATAAACAACCTTGAGGTCTGAATACCAGTAGGGTCTTTCAAGGGCAATTCAAAGTAACTGACTTGTTTATAAAATAATCCAGAATCATGTTCCTGCCAATACAGGATATGACGCTGGGGGAGGATGAAGAAGTATGACAGGCCACTGGCCTACACGAATTAGCCTCCTCTAAACAAGTGTGGGCAGGAAAATCCCCCATGAGATCAAGATTTTACCCAGGGAAGTAATTACAGCTCAGATCCCACCATCCAGTTCCCCTGGAGCCCATGCCAAGGCAGTTAACACACTAAAAATCTCCCTTAGATCCTAGAACACATTTCCAGAACATTTCTACCAGATGGGAAAGGTTTTGCTATTCAGTGCTGTGACAAAGACATTTACCCTACACACACTTAGAGCCATTCCCCCTTCATCTCCCAACAGCTTTACCATCCACTGGACCAAATCAAACTCTGTTTAACGAAGTTACTAACAAGATGGGGAATAAATTCCCTCTCTTCCCACGTCATCACCCCCAGAGCTTCATGCATTTGCACTGGCCATGGCATGCCCTGGACTCCTCCCTTTACCTAACATACATTGATTTAAAAAGTGACACCAAGGGCATCTTCCCAATCCAATGGAATCAATGGGAACACTGCCACCAACATCCACGAGGCCAAGGCTGTACCCCAAGCACTGATAAAGCTTTGGACAGACTCCGGCTATATGTAAGGTCTGGCACAGCCCAAGCCCCCCTTCAGCTGATGGAGAACTTGCACCTCTCTGCAATACATGGCTCAGAAGGGTGGGAAAAGAGGGAGGGTGTTCGACCTTAATCATTCCTCCCAGCACTTCACCATTTGCTCTCATCTGTACCTTATCTCAAGTCTTGTCTGGTTACAATTAGGAAATAAGCCTCTGCACCAATCCAACAAGGTCTGGCCACTCTCCCCTCCCCGGGGGTGTGTGGTGCTCAATCAAGAAAAAATGTTGTAGGGAGACATGTTGCCTTCTTAAAAAGTTCATGGTCAAAACTGCAAGTCATCACCCAAGGCAACAGCACCTTACATTAAATTTGTCTCCTTTCCTTTACAAGGAGATCACACAGGCCTGAAACAGTCTGACCTATACTGTCAGGAAAAGAAATGCACCCTTTTGGAAGAGCACTGATGTGAAGCAATTGGATAAAACTTGTGCTGTCACAGGATGGCTCTGGTCCAGCGAGGGATGCTGGTGAGGCAGAGGTGTCCAGAGCCACTGAGCACAGACAGGCCTGGGGCCCATCACTCATGGGCACAACAGACCTTTGAATCGCTCACTCTGCTGGAGTTGATCTGGATTTAGACTGGCACATCACAGAAGCCAGAAGGCACCACCAGCCACTGCACACTTACGTACTCCCCATCCTGCCTGTTGGAACGAAGGCTTAAGCTGAAAGAAGGCAGTATTTTATGTGACAGAGAAGGCAAGGGAACATAAGTGCATCAGGTTTAAACAAGTCTTGTCTTGCAGCAATTAATTAGATCTGCAACCAGGCTGGGAGCACTGGTGTGCAGGGAACTGGGCCTGCCATGGCACAATGCCCTTGGTACTGAGGGTCTTCCCTCCACTCTGGCACTCGGAACAGGGGTGAGATGACTGCATGGGCAGAGGACTTCTGCATGGGCCCAGATCTTCCCCAGTCTCTAAGAATGGGAGCACATGAGCCCTGCTGCAGCTCCTGTAGAGACAAGAATGAAGACAACCACCTTTCTCAGACATTCTGGGTACAAATAGTGGCTCAGAGCCTGCAGTCATTGTCACACAAGCAAACAGGCTTTCCCTAAACACCCTCGGGGTAGCACCACCAAGTGATATCCTGAGAGCCTTTCTGCACAGCCTCAATAGGCTTGAGAGACCAGCAAAAACAAGGAAATTCTTCAGGAAGGCTGAAATGCCATTCTTAATCCATCCTGTTATGACTAGGCATTAGGGGAGTCTGAATGGCATGTTCATTGCAGGCATGTTGCAATAGGTAGGCACAAGGCGTGACAAAGTGATTCCTAACTGTCAAGGTGCCAGGAACACCCTGTGATGCACAAAACCACAGGAGGAGGAGATCCATGCATCCTGGTGCGCCGCTCAGATCTGTAACAGATTTACTGAGCATTACATAAAAAGCTCCACTAAGAATATTAAGATTGCAAAGTCTTTACAGTGTTGGGAAATGCCTGCAAACCTTCATACCCACCTGGGATGTTTGAGTTATGATACAACCCCCAGTTACACAATCACATACCTTCCCCCCTGAACAAACTGAACACTGTCCTTTGTTCTAAGCTGCCTCATGCTTCTTCCTCCTCTACCTCAAATCCTGCTCATCGCTGCTCCTTTTTTCTCCTGTCCTCTTTTCCTCTCTTCTGCCCCAGCAGCATGCTGCAGATGACAGTGAAGACCATCACCCCACTGGTTCTGTGAGTGGGGAAAACACCTGCAAAAAAGCTTGCTCTGCTTTAATCTCAGGGCACCTCAGAGAGCTCCAGTGAGGAGATGTGCCAGGAATGGACCACACCCACTGGAAACCCTCTTTACTCAATTCAGCTACTGACTTCTTCAAAAAGCCTCCACTGTGCACGTCTTTGGAAAGGCACTTTTCCGGCAGGGCACAAGCATGTCGCAGTTTCTCAGCCAGAAGAGGTTCCCTGACCTGCTCTCAGTCCACACATTGAATTGCTTTAACTTCCAAACTCAAGTTCAAAACAGCTAGAAACAGCATCATAACAGCCTGAAATGTCCAAAATCATTCTTGAGGGTATTGTAAGTCTGCTGTGGTCTTACCTCAGCTTGCCACTACAATCTGAATGTGACAGGCCAGGCCGACTGTGAACAAATCCCTCTCACAGCCCTTCAAAGATCCACACAAGAGTGAACTGTTTAGAAATGATCACGACAGAGACTTGATAGTCACAGCTGAGGACCTGCTGCCCATTCTCTGTGGCAACTAAGCTGGGCACTCCTTTGAGGAAGGAGCACTTTTCCGCTGCCCTTGATGGATGTCAGCAAGCTGCAGAAGGAAGAAGCCTGTCTCCAAGTGTTAGCACCAGAACAGCACCAGAGTTACTCCTTTTCCATTACCAACCTGGCAAACAGTTAGACACTAAGCTTTTATTTGTGAGGTAAAAAGCCTCCCAGCATCCAGTGGAAACATGCACCATTTTATTTTCAGGGCTTCTTTTTCCACACAGACTTTTCTTTATCCCTCAGCTGTCCCATCAAGGACAATTCAGTAACTAAAGAACAGACAACAAAACCTTTGCTTCTAGGCTTATAAAGCATTGGCCAAGTTTCAGCACCAGACTGAACTGTCATCGCTGAGATATCCGCTGCCAAATTTCCACCCCTCACGTGCAGCCTAAGCAAAACTTTCTGCATGGCCAGGGAGGGGCAGGTTTCTGTTCAGGGCTTGGGAAGGGGAGTTCTGCTCCCAGCCTGCTGTGAAGGCAGAGCCAAATCTGGCAGAGCACAGCTGAAGCCAGAGCCAGTAGCAGGAGCTGCTACACAGCAGTGTACTTGCCACAGCAAGTACTGTGGCACATGGGGACAAGGCACTGGAAGGCACCACCAAACACAACTCCACTTCCTGTGGTGACTCCAGCAGACTGGAGTTACAGCCCCTGGAGGGGATGAACCAGAGCAAGGGAAGCCTCAGGGACCTGTTTGCCAGAAGAGAGTGGGACATTGTCAAGTGTCACCAGAAGGCTAACAGGTAGCTGGGGATGGTTGTCACCCATGACTCTTTTTAATTAATCGAGATCCAGGTCTGACCCCCTCTCAGTTTCTTGGAAAAAACTACTTAGAGCAAAAAATTGTTTTAAAACGTGTGATGCATAAGAGTAGAAGAGGCTTTCAGCACCCAAAGCACAGCTAGCTTACATTCTTGGCTCTAATTTCCACTAAGAAGTCAGTCACCTGTACTGAGTATCCAGGGGGAGAGAGCTCCACTGACTGGAAAAGTTTACAGCAACTCTCCTGCAAGCTAGAAGCTGAATTCAGACAGGGACAAATCTCAAGGACGCAAACTGAAAAACTGGCCTGTTAGTTCTGTATAAAAATTTTATTTAGCCAACATTAAGAAGCAGGCACAAACTGCTCACTGTAGCTGCTTGAGGAGACACTTAGCTCAGGGAACAATAACAATGTCATGGTTTCTGCCTATCAAAATACAGTTGCATCAGAGTCAGCTTCAATTCCACTGTTTACATGCCACTGCAATTAAACACAGTTGTGTCCTACCCAGTCAGGATAAAGAAATTACACATAATGTTTGGTTCTGCCTCAATGTGTAATTGCCCCACGGATGCACAGATCCCCAGTGGCAATAAGTCTTGGAGGCTGACAAAGAAGCATTGGACAAGTTTAAAAACCAAGAAAAATATTTCAGTGCAGGCAGAAATGGCCATGCTGCCCATCACTTACTGCCCACAGCAAAGAGCTACCAAAGCCCTGGCACAGCACAGCAGCTGTGAATCACCTTCCCATGACTTCCTGCACAAAGCCAGATCTTGGCACAGCTCTTTTCCATAGGTCAGACCAGTTGGCCCATATATGATGAGCTGCTTTGTGCAGGAAGCACAAAGTCACACATGATTGTTCCTTACCTCAGACTGTTCCCAAACCCAAGCAGTTACATCTCAGGTTACTCTACAGCACACCATGGCCAGCCAGGGACTACACTAAAGCTCTTGGGATACTGATTTGGTTTTAGTGAAAGCTGCCACATTAGTGCAGCAGGCCAGAACCCACAATACCAGCTGGAAAAGCAGCACTACATCTCCAGCAGCAAGCGGTCAATGTTTTCATGACTGAGCTTAAATTCCCCCAAGCACTCAGGTTATTTGTTGACTGTGTTTAAAAAGGGGGGATTTCAGTTCAGTGTCTCCAACAGGGTGCCCTACAGCTGGTGTATAAACCATCCCCAATGAAGCACCCAAGTCCTGTCAGGGATGTGCACACACCATCATTGCTATTTCCTCAGCCTGGCTGTTTCCTTCCAGTCTATGCCACAAGAATGATGCTCAATCTCATTCCTGTGACAGTGTTCAGCAGCCAGTTCCTACCAGGGAAAGTGCCTCTGACAAGCCGGACAGGACTGATCCCAGCCAGCCCATGTAATTCTTGGGCAGCACATTGAGTGTCCCAGACCTCCAGCTCAGTCTGGCCAGATGGATGTTGTTGTTAAAAGCCGGTTTTTCCTCTGTCTGCTTCCCTACAAAAAGAAACCCCCTGGAAAATGTCTTTTGCACTGCTTGTCCAACAACACTTACCTTATCTCCTTCCTCGATGTCACAAATTTTCTCCAGTGTTGAAGGGTTGTAGGTGGGGAACTTTTTACCACTTGTAGACTCGTGCCATTCATTGTTAATAAATATCTGAAGAGAGAGCAAGGGGAGTGGGATGGGCAGGAGAAAGAAAAATAACTGATATAGAAAAAAAAAGAAAAACCACAAGCGCTCCTCAAAGGTCCAAAGGCTCTTCAACTTCCATCCATGGCAGAGTCAAGTGTACTCAGCCTCTCTCCCAGGGCCACTGCTGTCAATACAGAAGCATTTCTACAAACTTTGTGCACCCAGGTAGTTTTGAGCCAGAGGATGGGTCCCGCACAGAACGGCACTGGGATTTGGCAGTGAGAAACGGGCAGTTTTTGAAATACCTCCCAATGGGAACAGCAAGCAGACACCAAGAGAAACTTGTATGGTTCAGACAAAAGGAGCCCCTTGTTCTGTGTCACTGCACAATTTTTACTTGGCTCTTTGTGCCCTGCCCTGTCTTCACAGCTTGCTCCCCCCTCTGGCCTTGTCCAGAGGAGGCAGTTTCTGGCTCGGTTCTACCCCATCATGCCTTGTCACAGGCCAGACCAAGCCTCCCACATCACTAGGAGTCATCTGTGACAAGATTTAAGTGTTTCAAAATATTGCATTTCCAGAGCAAGAACAAACAGTCCCAACATTGCGTAACTGAAAATGCATTAAATACTCGAGTGTTGTTACTCACTGTAAACAGAACATGAATACCTATATCCAATTAATTGATTCAACATGCATCTTATCCATGTTGTGATCTGATTTGGCAGCGTTATATTTTATAAATATACTTTAAATAAGATTAGATGAAGTAATCTTTATTAGTAGCCTGCTAGCGGCTGTAAGCTAGTACTTTTATTTGGAAGCCATCCACATTTACAATCTTGTTTATGAGTCTCTACACACCACCAGGAGATTAATGTTGCATCTCTTACATTTGGAATTCCCACTGCTTTGGGTCATAGTTTTCTTTCCTTGGGCAGCTTTTTCTCCTGAAAGGACTTTTTCTTACTATTTCTGCATAAAGCATCTGAAGTTTAATTGGTGTAGAAGCTGCACTGCTGGACCCACCTGTTTCACACAGGCTGAGAAAAAAAAAATTCACAAAAAATGTTGCCAAGGGAAGTCACAAGAAAAGATACAATGTTAGAAATATTAACCTCCAGTTTAAGACACCAGTGCTCCCAAACCACCTCTGCTATCCAAGTGCTACATTTTAATATTTGCACATTTTAACTTCAGTTTTTCTGTGTTTCACTAATGAAGAAAAGCCACATTATAAATGCAGGAAATACGACAGGAACTGTAAAATTACAATATCAGGTGTATGCTCACACACAAAGGACTGGAGAAGGATACTGATTTTTCCTTTGCATTCAACACTAATTCTGTGGGAAAGTAATGTTCCTACCAAGTAGTAAAACACAAGAGTGACAGGACCAGACTGTTTTAAACATAGCATATATACTGGCATCATTCTGAGAATCCACCACACATCCTAAGTCTGTGGTGCCAGGAGTTGAAATCAAATTGAATAATATATCAGTAGTTCACACTGCATAACCAGAATTTGAGACAAGGAATTGTGGACAGATCACTTCCATCACACACCCATGACAAGCACTAAGCCGCTCTATAAGTAAGATCTTTGTTGAAAAATTTTGCCTCTCCCCCAGCCCCATAACTGGTAGAACCAAAAATAAAAATCTCCTCTAAGCAGAGGGAAGCGTTCTGTCAGCTGTAAACATCTGGTGAAACTCAGAGCTTGCACAAAACCCCTCACAGTTTTATAAAAATTGACTGCTGCTCATTATTTTCTCAGATACACCGGGAGCATCAGATCAAACATCAAACTCACACTTTTAATTTATGTTGGTTTCCACTTTAAAGATACTACCTTGACTCTTTCAGCGCTCAGAGTCTCTGGCAAAACTGTGGAGCATAAACTGCATGTTTTAGAACATACACGGCTGCAGGATAAGATCCCTAAGGAGTATTTAAAAGTGTTCACAACAATAAAAATAACAAAAACCAGAGCATTTGGATGTTTAAGAAGAACTCAAATGGCCGTGTCCATTTTGGACGCAGGAAAGAGCTGTTTGTGCAGCATTACGCCATTCTGCAATCAGCAGCTGCAGATCCAATTTGCTTCTAAATGACAAGTTTATCTGACAAATAAAGAGTAGATAAATTTGGGATGTTAAAAATTAATCTAGTCCAGTGATTATTCCTAATTGCTAATCTGTTTCAGTACTTTGGATGCATAATTCAAATCAACACCTTGCCACATAAGCTATTGCTGTTCATTCCTTCTCAGTGCAAGGGAAGGAGCTTCGAATTTTGGTTTTTCTTAATACAAAAAGGCAAAAGTAACACACTCATTCAGCCCCTCCAGCTCTTTTAGTCCAGACACAAAGCTGGAATTATGGCAGTCAAGGCTCCTCAGCAGCATAACCAGCCAGGACGCTTTCCCCGCTGCGCAAGGCGGCGGGTCAGACCGTTGTGGAACAAAAAGCGGCTCAGCGATCGCAGAGCTACAGCTGCATTGGGAGCAGGCATTTCTGCAGCCCTGCTCAGCTCCACGCAAGCCTCACCTCTGAGGGACAGAGGTATCAAGCTCAGGAGCATTTGGCTTATGCCAAAAGGTCAGGAGTGACTGTTTAAAGTGAAGCTCAATGGAGAGCAGAGAGGTGAGGGTTTGTGTGGGCTCAGTGCCCCATTCCTCATCCCGTGGGGAGCCCATGAAGTTGGGATGAAGAGTCACCAACATGAGCAGTGCTCCTCTTGTGGAGCTACAGGACGGCTCCAGTCTCACAGCAGAGCCTTTCCACAAGGCCCAGTCCCGCCGGACACCGGCCCTGCTCCAGGCTCCCTGTGCTCACCACCACCCAAACCCACCACTGGCACCGAGCCACCTCCCCGCAGAGGAGCTGTGGGTCAAGGACGGTTGAACACAGCCCCAGCAAGCGGCTTCCTGAGGGATAAGCCCCTCCTCGCCCTGCCCAGGCTCACCCCATCCAAATCGGATTTTGCTTAGCACCAGCAGCGAGCTGGAGACGTTCACGGGTGGGTTGGGAGGGGAAGATGGTGTCAGGCGCCAGAGCGAGAAGCCCAGGGCACCTGGGGCAGTGCAACAGCTTTGGTGGGGCTATTTTATGAAAAAGGAAAAGTTAGATTTTGGGCATTAGGGATTGCGGCAAGCGTTGCTCCATTAGAAACTCATCTGTTTGCTCAACCTCAAACCCCCATAAACCTACTATCTCAGCCAGCAGAAAGAATAAAAGAAGCTAAGAAAAACAACACTGAGGGTGCAAACTTTGTACTAAAAATATAACACCTCACCGCCACCCTGACTCCACCGAGCATCGGCGACACCACGGCGAAGCCCACCCGCAGTCCAGCGCCCCATGCCTGGCAGGCTCACCTTGGTGTACTTCACCTCCAGGCTGCGCAGGGGCCGCGGCAGCGTGGGCACTTTCTTGTCGGGCTGCCCGTTCTCCACGGCGCCGTTGAGGGCAGCCATAGCCCCGCCGTCGAGCCCGCGCACCTTCTGCCCGCTGACAGCGCCCGCGCCGCCTTAAGAGCGCCGCGCGCGCCGCCCGCCCGCCCCCATTGGCCGCCACCCCCGGCTCGCGCGCCGACCCCACC
>VZRR01007554.1:211220-282402 GCA_013398015.1 Oreocharis arfaki
GCCCCTCGCGCGGCCGCAGGTGACAGGCGGCGCTGCCCCGCCGAGGCTCCGCGCGCGCCGCAGGGGGGCGGGGGGAAGCGCCTGCGCGCGCCGCCGTGGGGTCTCCGCAGCGGTCTCCAAGGGCTCCCAAAGGACTCCCCTCAGGATCCCAAAGGGCTTCCGAAGGGCTCTCCGCATGGTTCCAAGGGATTCCCCTCGGGCTGTAAGTGGTTCTCCGCCGTGCTCGCCACGGAGTCCCAAAGGGCTCCCAAAGGGCTCTGACGTTGCTCCCTCAGGGCTCCCCATAGTGTTCGCCGCAGTGCTCCCCTCAGTGCTCCCGCAGGGCTCCTACAGGGCTCCCCGTAGGGCTCCCTCAGGCCTCCCCGCAGCAGAGGGCAGGGAAGGAGGGGAGCTGGATATGCCCAGATGGGCTTTGGGGAGCAGAGCAGCCACCCTGGCTTCCCCCGAAGGGTGGCACTGGGGTGGGCATGGGAAGATGTGCCCTCTGCTGCCTTCTGCTTCCACGTCCCACCCAAACCCACCCAGAAGTCATTCATGGGAGGACCTTTGCAGGGTTCTCCATGGGAGCAGCACCACTGTCTCCCAGCAATAAGGGCCTTTTCCTGCTTTTTCCTTTTCTGGTGCCCTGTCATCCTTACCTCAACCTGCTACACCTCATCCTTCCCTCAGTGCCTCTGGAGAGCTTTCCAGGACTGATAGTAGGAGAAGAATATAACATCAAGTGTCTGATGTGCATCTGACAGCAGGTCTTCCACATCTTGTGTGCGTGCAGGAGTATGGAACCAGTTTGACCATCCCAGTCTGACTATCCCAGTCGAAGGACTCCAGCCAGCCGGGGCAGGACCAGGCCCTTTCACAGACAAGTCCTACACTGATAAGCAGTATATTTGTGTCCCACACAGCCAACCTCCAGCATGGCATTCATAGTAGCGTACTTGGAGCGTCGAGAAAGATGCTGTCTTTTGAGAAGTCCTAAAGGATATGGAACATGTCTTAAGTGACAGATCTAGGCTCTGAGCCTGAACAAGTTCATTATGTATTGCTTAACTTTGTTCTGCATATAATATGTGTAAGTCTTTGCAGGCTGAGGGCCAGGACACTCGGAGCACCCTTACACCCCCACACACATGGAAGATAATACAACATATTTTCCGTATAACAAGTGGCAAGATGCCAGAAGTTATCTTCCAAAATGTTCCACAGAATCCCCAGCAATAGTCAGCACTTTGCTGTTAGAATGCTGAAAAATACTCAGAGCTTCCAAAGGCAGATATCCTGTGATATCACAGTGGCGTAGACTTAGTGCTGATTCAGAAGGGAAAGTACCTTGATGAATCAACCCCCACTGCCTGCAGCTTGCAGGATATTTTTGGAAGTCCTCTGCCCAGGTGAAAACCTATCTAATGGTGATTAGTGCAGAAATGTTTTTCTAGGCTGTCCATTTTTAACTGTCCCGTTGCTATTTCCCACGAAAGCTACAAACTTGCCCAAGCTAGGAGAAATCTCTTAGCCAAATCCCGATGTATTCCTAGTCCCAATGAAGAGGAGTTTATCCATTTCTGTCTGTACCTTGCCCACAGAAACACTCAGTGGAAGTGGAAAGCACTTCTGCAATTAGAGGACAAAATATCAGGATGAGGAGAATGATGAATAAGAAGTTCCAGAACAATCAGTGTCTAAAGAGTCATTCCAGTGGGTTGTCTCATGTGGAATGACTTTGTCTCTTATCTCTGATGAGGAAGATTTTATACAGGATACTCCTGGGAAAATTATTGCCTCTTTGTGTTAATGTTGGTGCAGTGCGAGATACATCTAAGGCAGAAATTCCATGTACAGGGTTTGGGGATGTGTAAGACTTTTAAAAGGTTGAATGGTGAGTCAGTGACATATGAACGAGCTAAAATAATAGACTTTAATGGATATACATAGTTGTGTGCAATGTTTCTTCTGGTAACGTCACAGGAACAGTAACAGTATGTTCTGCTGTCGAAGAGTTTTGTGGATGCTGACTGGTCCCTTGTTGGGCAGACTCAATCATGTCATAAGCGGGAAGTCCAGCAGCCCCAGAAGAGATGTGTCTTTCGTCACCAGATGTGTCTTTTGTGCTTATACCAGATCCGCAGAGGTGGAAACACTCACGTCTCCAGACTTCTGAGTGGGAGAAGCCCTAAAAGCATCTGGAGAGCCCTGATCAAAACAAGTGTGAGACATTTTACATTCATTCCTGCACTTCAGGAGGGCCATGCCACCACTAGGATAGAAGGACTGAAAAAATGGGTTTTACCTAAGTTTGCAACAGTTGATCAATGTGTCAGAAACACAAGCACGAGGAAGAGCGTCCGTTGGTGAGAGGTTGCATCACTGCTGAGTCACCCTGTTGTGTTCTCCTGTTGCAGAGATCTCTGCAACGTGTCCTTAACCTGCTGCAGTGACAGCAACGGCTGTGGATTCCCTGGAGATGTTCCGCAGAGCTGTATCTCACAGAAGGTTTTTAGATTGTCAGTACACCAGCTCTGCTCTGCGAAGCAGAACAAAGATCACCTTCCCACTGTTGGTTTGGACATGTGCACTTTTAAATCTGCCACCATGAGTGAGACCTGACCACAGCTCTCTGTGCTGTTCTGCCTGTCTGTGCCAAGCACACCCATAGGACATGTTCCTGCTATGATGTAGCTGTCTCCCTATCTTTTAGGGATACCAAAGGTCCCAGTAGGAATGAATTTGTCTTACTTCCCAACCTTGTTTAACCTTAATGAAGGGGATATTGCTGGTGGTAGCTCCTCCAAATATACTCTACTGTATCATATGCCCTGGCTCCAGCCCAGGAGTGCAGGGAGTTGTCTACAGGGGGTCAGTGGAGACATCTCCAGACATCTGGAAATACAGTGTTTCTAGACCCCTTTGGCATCCTGCCCCGTGGATGAAGACAGACTTGGCAGTGGGGCACATACTAGAGGGCTATGTTTGCCCAGCCAGTGGTGCTGCAGCCGTTGAAAGATACTCTACAAACTGATCAGTTGGTATTTCAAAGATTTTTTTTTTCATCTAGGCCTCAGCCTATGCTTGCAGCTGACCAGCAGTGCCGGAGCTGTGTGGCGCAGTCAACCCGGCACAGAGCCAAAGTTTATCCCACTTATTTTCCATATGCCCCGAAGCCCATGCACACACAAACATAAATACGTGTGTGAAACAATATACTCTGAAAGGCTACTGAGGCTCTATGCTCCAGCATTCATCAGCCCAGAGTGTCCAGAATTTGCCTGGTTTTCCTCATCCAGATGAACTGTAATTGAGTTATCCACACCCTTTTCCTACAGGCATCCCCCTCACTCTGCATTGGCAATGGTTGCTGCTCCTGAGGGAGCAGCTCCTCTCATGATTTATTCTCCTCTTGTTTAATGTGCAGCGAAGGGGCTTTTTACTGCCTGTTATTCAAACTGTGCTTTGGGCACAAAATTATTCATTTCCGTATGGTTTTTCCATGGTGCTCATGACAGCAGTGTCTGAAAGTTTCACATGCACTGTTTCCTTTTCCAGTAATTTTGAGAGGATGCTGACCCTGTATCATCAGTGAGGAAAGAAGGCAGGCAGTGATGAATAAAAAAAGGGTCTTCATAATTTCAGTTTCCCCACGTGAGTCACCCACAGCCCGAGTGCTTTGATGACAGACATTCAGAGCTCAGCTGCAGGAGTCATTGCACAAGCTGGATCTAAAGATCTCCTGCATAAACACCCAGGTAAGGCAAAAAATGCTGGTGAGTGCCTTGCTCCCCAGTGATTTTAATATGGGAATTTTCTGGTTTTTTATAAGTTTACCATTCCTGTAACTTTTTTTTCTGTGGGTAGTCCTCTAGAATTTGACTTAATTTTTCTAAGCAAACTTAAAATCCATAAATTTCATCAGTCTTGACCAAATTTGCCATGATACAGGTTAGCAGCAGGATGAACTGTTTTGAACTGTGATGTGATTGGCATTTTATGGACTCCTTGGAAGCAGAGGTGACTGTTTGATTGATAGGGACTGGCCACGTGAAGGCAGTGAGACGTGCTTTGCCAGCACATTTCGATTTGCTTTGTTTTTCCAAGTGTTTTCTGTCTGCAAAAAAGTGATAATTGAACTGCTGCTTTCAGTTGCAAAAGGCGTTGCAAATATCACCAAATTAATGAAAACCTCTGCCATTTTTTTACCAAAACTAGCTCTACTCAGTTTATCAAAGTAGTCACATACAATTTCAAAAGGATTTGAATCCAGAGAGATGCCTTAAAAAATCAAAATAAAAAAAATTAGACTGTCCTGAAGATACCAGGGAAATGGTATGTCTTACGTGAGGGGTTTTCTTGCATCAATCCAACTTTATCTGGGCTGTGCTGGTGCCTACAACCCTCCTCTACTGATAGTAGTGGATAGTAGACGTTGGAAATATCTTGGAGTCTGAGCAGCCCCATGAACTCAGCACCCTCCCATATTTGTATTGCCCTTCTCGTGTCCTGTGGGTTAAAGCTTCGATTTTAACACATCTGATACTAAATAAAAATTTCTTTTCCTGTTCCTCTCCATCTCAAAAAATCCTGTCACTGAAGGTGGAGAGAGGCAATGTGAGATAGTATAAGATGCTATTTGTGCAAACATTTATAATCCTAAACATGACCTCATGATGCAAACCAGGACTTTGGCGGCGCAAGACAAAACACAACCTTTTTATGCTTTGCGCTGCAATTACTTCATGAAGCAAAATCCTCAGTCAAATTAATTTTCTTCATGCGTATCATAGGTATTAAACTGTGTCTGTGCACAAGGATTGGCCTTTCCTTTAGCTAGCCTGGCTCCAAAAGTAAATTGGAAAAGTAAGTGGCAAGGAAATAACAAACAGCTGAACATTTTGAAGCCTTTTCTATTAAAACAAGGTCTATTTCCTCTAGTCTTTACTTCTCCCTGCCGGGCCAAGCACTGGAAGATGAGGAGAGTGGGAGCAGGAACAGAAGCAAGTGCGAGATAACCTACTAAGATAGTGTCTGTGCTGTGAAGAAGTTCAAGGACCTGTTTCCTTACAAACCATTCAGTGTGTCTGGCACCGCAGAGCCGATGGGAACCACTCCCTGCGTAGATCTGGCGATGCAGACCTGAAGATTATTTGCCTACAAACAGCTATTGTTTGCAGGATTGGCAAATGAAAAAAACAAATATGTTTGTTTTCTCCACAGATCATGTTGCTTCCTACTTTCTCTTGATAAGAGGCATTTGGGGACGGTGCCCAGGTTCTGGAAGCAGTGGTTGTCTAGGCAGAAACTAAGAAGCCTAAAACCTGCTTTCTTCTTCTGCTCCTTCCTCCCTCTTTGCTCTCACTCATCATCACATCTGTTCTGGGCCCAATGCCCAGCAGTTCTGCATTAACGCCTCAGTACACACAGGCTCACACAGCTGAACAGTTCGCAATGCAACATACCCAGTGCCATCATGTCTTCCCGAATCAAGCTCCTGCAAACCATTTTTGTTTACGGGAAGACTCACTTGGCTTCAGAATGCTACTTGTGGGCTGTGCCCAGCTGACTAGAGACATTCCAGGTCTTCCCAGAGAAAAGGTTTTGCGGGGCGCCTTGGTGAATCTAGAAAACATAGAACAGAGCAGGTAAACAAACATCCCTAAAGATGATCCCATCTCAGACCTTGATCCTGCAGACCCACACGAGCTTAATGTTAAGCACATGAACAGTCCCAGATGACTTCAGCAGAGCTACTCACATGCTCACAGTGCAGAGCATTTGCCAGAACAGAGCCTTTATGTCTAATTGCAAAATAAAAGGCAAGTTTTCCAGTTCTATCAACTGTAATGAATTGTTATTAGCAGCACAATTTAAAATTGCCTCGGGGCAGATCCCTGGCAGACCACTGGGGATAAAGTGATGTGGACTTGTTGCAACAGAACCTGGAAATACTTTTTCTTGGATAAAGCGCCATGCCAATCATATGAAACGCTAGCACTGTGATGAGGTTGTTTTTGTAGTCTTCAATCTGTGCAAGACTTTTTTTTTTGTGGCTGTTCTCTGCAAAATTTCTCTCTTTTCCACCTTGTGGGTTGAATTCTGCTGTTTGAACCAGGAGTCGGGAAACTGCTCTGCTCCTAACCTTGGGGATAATTTCTGTATGGATGTTATGGTGTCCAAAGGCAACTTTACAAGCCACAGTGGGAAAAAACCAAACCACAACCCTCAGCAGGCTCTTTGGCACCAGGTCAGCATCCACGACCCGGGGCTGCACGCGGGGTCCCATCCGTGTCCCCTCGGGTGAGGGGCTGGGCAGCACAATAGGCGACATTGTGTCCCGTCGCTGCCACTAACGGCGAGGCGGGGGACAGGCTAATCTGGGGGCACAGAGAGCGAAACCCACCCATGTCCATTAATGAAGAGCCAGCCCCGGGCCCTCATTAGGAGCCCGCCGGGCCGTGCCCCGGCCCCGCCGCCCGCCAGTGCCGGGGCCGAGCGCGGAGCGGCCGCGGCGCTCAGCGGGCGCGGAAAGTGGCGCGGCCTCTCCGGGCTGGCGTTTGCACCTGGGGCTGCCGCGGTTTAATGGACTTTAACACATGCAAACAAGAGCTTTTGTGTGCGGGCACAAAGGCTGCCCCGGCGCGGGGCTCTCCCCAACACTGCCGCATTGTTTCCCCTCCGCTGCTTCTTGTCACCCTCCTTGTCAGAGTTTAATGAGGACAACGAGGTTTCGCAGGCTCATTTCGCACTTCAGCAACTTTCTAACACTTCCCTAACGAGGGAGAAGGGGCCGGAGCGATCGGGGGCGCAGGGAAGGTGCCGCCCCGGCAGAGACCCGCAGCCCCGGGGCCGAGGCAGGTGCGCCCGGGGCTGAGCCGGGATGCGCGACCGAGCCGGGATGCGCGACCGAGCCGGGATGCGGGTACTCAGCCTCTTCCAGCCCATCTCCGGCACCTCGACGTGGCTCCAGTAAAAATACCCAACCTATTAACTTGCACGATTTAAGCTCGGCCGGGAAGGCGGGAATGCCCCTGTGGTGCCCGGAGGAGCAGCGAGGCTGCGGGGAGGTGGTGGCCGCTGCGACCGCGGTGGGCAGCGGCAGGGACCGGCCCCGTGGCTCGCTGTGAGGCATTTCTCCGGAGCACGTAGTTTTCCCGCGGCAAGTAGCTTTCCCGGGAGCAGCTAGCATTCCCCGGGCTCCCCGGGCCGGAGATCGGCAGTTTTCTCACCTCCCGCCGTTCCCGCCGAAGCCGAGCATCCCTCCCGAAGGCGGGGAGGGAGCGGGGCGGATGCTCGGCTCCTCTTCCCTCGCTCCGAGGCGGTTTCTTCCCACCCTGATCGTGCGTTCGCCCGGCACCCCTCGGCGCTTTCCGCTGCTCCGGGATAGCGCGGGATTTCGCGGTGCCGGGGACCGGCGGGCGAGGGATGCCGAGCGGGCTCGCTAAAACTGCCCAAAGCCCGGATTTGCACCGTTCAAAGCCCTCGAGGTGTTGTAACCGCTTTGGGGGAGCGGCCTCTCAAGCGCAGCCATTCCCCTCGGGCTGGTTTTATTTCCCTCTCTTTAGACAGCCAGCGGTCCCAGGCAGACCGTAGCTGCGGTTTTCAGTGTTTTAGATTGAGATTTTGGGGAGGATTTGCCTTTAGCCTTTGCAAATCCTCGTTTCTGCCTCCTGTTCCCACGACCGAAATCTCCCCTCTGCTTTTTTTCTTACTTTCCTCTTCTGTGCGTGTGAGAAATTTGGAAAACTCGAGAAGTCGTTTAATGCAAAGGGATTTTAAAACACAAAAGTACGCTGTGAAAGAAAAAGAACCCAACACCCCAACCACTTAATTAGATACTTACCGAAGGAGCCATTAGAGCCTGCTGGGTATAACACGGTTTATAAGTTCTCTGGCCACAAAGAAATTCAATAATTACTAATTTTTTCCTCCCTTACAATGGGATGGGTTAAGGATAGAGGGTGATAAACTTAACTCTGTTCCTGGGCTTTTTGCAGATTAGCCTTTGGCATTCACTGGTAAATACCAAGTGAATAGAGACTGTGTGACCACAGTCCCTTGAATTAGGGACAAACATTTCCTCTGTGCATTTTAAATAATACTACTGCCAAATATTTTGTTACCAGAGATCATTATCCTTTTGAATGAAAACTCGAGGAGTAAAGGCATTGGTTTTGTCTTTGCTGGTGTGGAACAGACTATATGATATCTAGAACAGCAACAAGCTTTCACAAATTGCTATATGATTTCTACTGCCAGGTTCTGTGATATTGGATACGACATAAAAATAAAAAAGCCGGGCAGATAGACACAGAAACTCACAGAAACCACCTGTATATTTTGTTTCAAAGGAAAATCTCAGCTATTGTCTTACTGGCTCTGGTTCTGTTAGGCCTTGGATCTGCTTAATCTTTAAAGCTATTCAAACAAATTGAATGATACAAGGCAAGTCTTCTATAATTAATCCGGAATCTTGAATTTTGATACAAACTTTTATGTAACCGAGAAGTTTCTCTCTTTCCCTTGCAAAGACATTAAATAGGCACTAAGTCCTTCTGTCAAGAGTGCTACCATGAACAAAGTTAAAAGGAACAAACCTGGAAATTTTCCCTTCATGAGGAAGAAAGAGATGCAAACATAAAGTCATGGGAGAGCTGGTACTGGTGCCTGGACAGAGACCAAGGTTTAAAGTGGCCCCTGTGCTACAAACCACAGAACATGAACACAGGAATGGTGGTTTGTCCCAGGCACAGCTTCTGCAGGATGTTATTTTGTCAGTTTATCCCAACCTCACAGGGACTCAGCGCTGGCACTCAAAGGTCTCATTTGAAAGGTCTCATTTGAACCTTTTGAAATGTTTATTCTTTCACTACTGCAGTCCAAGGAAAATGGAAACCATGCCATTGGGTATGGAAGAACTCGTGACGTCCACACTCAGCTGCCACTGTGGATGATGAAGCTTCAGCTGTGGTTTGCTCCTTCTCATGTTATGCAATTTTCTCTTGGCATTTGGCAGAACTGCTTCAGAATGGATACTTCGCAGAGCTGTGCATCTTGTGACGAGGCATTGTTGAAATCTCTCAATATATGACTCCCTTGTAGGAGTAAAAATTTTATCTGGGTTATCCAGAAAGTAAGAATTATGTTGGGGTTTTGGTTTTTTGTGATTTGGACTGTCTGGCTTCAATGGAAAATCAACACACTGAGAAAGGTCTGTAGGTCTGGACCTGCTAAACTCATAGGTTGCAGATACAATTCCCACTGAGGCCATTGGTAAAAACCCTCACAGACCCAGCACAGGTTCAGCCAGTGTCAGCAGCTCTCCAGGTTACCCCACGGCAGATCCACTCACAACCTCTGCTTTCTGACTCTCCATCTTTCCTCACACATTTTTCTTCAGATCCTGTAAAATCTAGTGAAAGAATGAAAATATTTTGATTTTGAAGCTGATGTCTCTGGCAGTGATGGTTTATACAGTGCAGTTCTACCATCAGGTGTATGGAAAAGACCCTCTGCCTTCAGAAGGGAATTACCTGATGGGCCAAATGAGTTGGGTTTCCTTGAGTTTCTGAGCAGTTGTGGGTCTGACTGTCTTTTCATGAACACAGACAGAAGTGGTGCTGACTGTACGGGCAGAGCAAAAAGCTGTGCCCAGGGTTGCATCAGCTGCTGTGCAATCTTGTCCTTGGTCACATCAGGTGACTCCCTCTTTACTGAATGTCCTACCCCTCATGCCAGGCAACAGTTCCACCTTTTACTCATCAGGGTGTAGTGTCAAACCATGTGCCCAGGATGTTGGTGCTCTGTGCCAGCCTTTCACCACTCACATTACCAGTGTCTCCAGAAAGGTAATGCCAAGGCTTGTTCTCCATTCCCTGCAGAGTTATCGCATCCTTCAGGTTATCCAGAGACCCTTTGGAGTGAAGCTGTTCATTTTAGCATGGGAAAAGAAACAAAATAGAGACCCTGGTCCCCACAGAGAGAGGAACCACCCAAAGCTGCACATGCAATGGCCCAGACAGGATGTTTTTTGGGTGCCAGCCGCTCCCAGGTGCTGCTGCCACTCCTGACGCCAAAGCCACTGGGTCTTGTCACAGCTGCTCCGCACGCCAGCCCGGAGAGGCCACTGCTGATAACACTCTCCAGGTGTTCAGCCCGAGAACAAAGGCCCTTTTCAGTGGCTGCTGAGAAGGAAGAAGCCTCCTTGCTGGATGGAAAATGGCTTTCCTGGATGGCAATATTTGGTTACAGTACGATCTGTTACTTCAGAAGAAGCCCCGCAGAAGGGAGGGTAATTTGACTCAGGCATGTAAGAAACCATTATGGGGATTCTTGTCTGCCTCCTTCTTCTCCCCAAAGTACTGAAACAACGTTGAGTTGTGATGTTTCATATGAGCAAAATAAAACTGGAATCTGGGATCAAAGTGTGTCTCATCTTGCTACGCCCATTGTCATGAGGGTGAGGTGGGTCATCATCCTGAAGATCCTGAGCTCTCTGCAGAGCCCCGGTCCCTTGCCTGGCTGAATAGCACACAAAACAATGTCTTCTAAACACAAAACTGAGCTGAGAAAAGCTGTGTGCTGGCATGAACACAGTCCAGGGGAAGCTTTCCCTCAATCCATGGACCTGAATTTCACTGCTTGTGTTAGAACACCTTAATCAAATATTTTCACAGTAAAACTCACATTGTTTGCACAGGGACACCTGAAAGATAACTTGGTCATATGGATAAGGATGAGGAGGTGGGTTTGAGTATATTTGGGTGTATTTCCCAAGTAGCTGTGCATCCTGTTTTGGCACTGGAGGAATTTCCAAAGGGGAAGGTCTGGTGACCACCGACTGCAGCCGTCTAGAGGTGGCGCATTCCCCCTTTCCCACAGAACCAGCTACCAAGGGAAGGAGCACCTGTTGCACAAGCACTGCTGTCTTGTTGTCCATGTATTTTCAAAACCTGGGCTCCTACCACCAGCTGAAGGCTTTCTGTGCTCTCCTACAGCCTCACCATGGTTATAATCTCTGTGGGGTACTCCCAGTATGTTCCTTCACCGTGGCTGCTCAGCCTGCCCCTACATTATCCCTACGCTCCATAAGCTGTTCCTCACATCCCGGGCAGTTGGATATGTAGGAGGTGACTTATCTGAAATTGTTGTCTCCACATCTTTCAGGTAGAAGTGAGAAGGACAATCCAAGGAACGTTCCCACACTGATGAGGCATTTCCCATCTCTGAAAGAAACACAGAGAGATGCTGTCCTCACCCCAAATGTAATTGCTTAGTCAAAGAGCAAGCACATGAAACCTCTTTTAAAATATATGCCGTTCATGCATAAATATATCTCTATATAAAGCTGAACTTCTTATTTTGAGTAAGCAGAGGAACACTAGCACAGATATTGCACTTTTCAATCAAGCAGTACTATTTCCTATAAAAGACAAGGCTTCCCTAATTCTTCAAATGCACCAGCTAACATCTATACAAATAATGGGATTTGGCTGAGTACAGTTAAATATATTTGATTACTCCCCTTTTATCTAGTTCTAGGTTTACTGTACTTTTCCTTGGATGGCAAATAAGAAGCCCTTTTCTTCTAAGTGACAGCAGGGAAAAGAATCAGGTTGCTAATTTACCTGAGACCCAGGAGTGTGTAATGATAGATGTGTGCTGGAAACTACAGAGTGGTCTTTCTAATTTTGGGGGGAGGAGAGAGGGAAAGCGTGAGATTCGTTAATCTTTCAAACTGATGGTGCTTTTGCTGATGGACTTTCATGGTTGTAATTACACACACATCAGGAAACAAATGCAGTGAGGAGAAGAGCTGACAGGAGGCTGGGACCTAATGAAATGTGTCATACAGGAAGCAATTAAAATGGAAAATCACCGTTCTCCAGACAAACAAGGATACAATGTGCTCGTGATTAATCACAGCATCTCTCTCAAAGCAAAGGTAATAGACTTACCTGCAGGGTAAGGAAGTGAGCACATGCATGGTCCAGGAGCAGTTTGGTTAAAGAAGAAATCCTTGTGTGGATGTCCAGGCCTGCAGGTCACCAGTGCTTCCAAGGATGTGTCACCCAGGTTTTTGCATGGAAGATCTCCATCAAAGTCTTCTTGAAGAGATGTGAAGGAAAGAGGCAGGTGGGGAGAGAGCAGGGAGGACAGATGGCAGGCAGGCAGAGAAGGGTCCCACCCATGGTTTAGGTTTGTTTTGAAATGGGTGTGTTTTCTGCCCAAGGGAGAGCAAACGCCCGGAGCGTGCCCACACTGCCATGGTGCCAGATCAAATGGTCTAAAGCACCAGCAGCTTTGGGTGAAAAGTCGCTTTCTAGGTAGAAAAAAGGAATCTGAGCCCAAGCTGAGTTTGCCGTGCAGATGTGCTATTAGTCTGCTTTAGGAAATGCTTATCTCCTCCTCTCCTGGGATTCCTTTGCCTTCTTCTGGAACCTGAGCAGGTCAAGTTCAAGCCAGGGTTTCACCTGAAGAGGTGCATTCACACCAGCCAAGAAAGGAGCAGTGCTGGAGGGAGAGGATGAGTCACACATAGGTCAGTGTCAGGGACAGTTCAGGTGATCTGAAGCAAAGTCATCTAATTTTTAAAAATATTTTAATATTCTAGTAAATGATACCTTCTTTTTTGTTCCTTAGAAGATTCAACCTACTAGTTCTTCCCTGGCTCTATTTTAGCTGGTTCAGATATAAAGTTGGTTATGCAGAAAAGCAGAAAGATGCCATAATTTCCTGTAGGCATGTTTGTGTGTATTCTACACTTCCAGCAGACCCTTAAACATCTACTGGATCACCAAGCAAGCAGCTTTTGTCTCTTTGTTGTTTCACAGGAAAAAAAATTGTATCATGGCTTTCAAGTAGAAAAAAAAATAGAGAAATAATAACATGACCCAACTGCGAAAATATTTTTTTTCATGAACTATACCAATGAATTGGAAATGCAAGTAGTAAAATGAATTGCCAAAAGTATCAAATATATGTTTTCAATAACTTTTTTTTTTGTTACCTAGTAAAATATTTTCCTGGAGAAGGGTTGTTAAACCCCTCAGTGCAATATAAAGGTGCAGTGATGTATTGTCTCAGAAGTGGTTTAATGGAGTTTTGGGGTTCCATTTTTTGTACATATTTTCAACACACGCAGTGCGTGATCAATTTGGATTTATAAAATGCTCTATATTTCTTTCTAAGCAATGATCTTAACTTTTAAAGAATGTTGCTTAGTTAGGAGAGCATGTGTGTGTGTTTGCATTTTGGCAAGGCAGCAAATCACATGCAATATTTATGTCATTTGAGAAAAGTATTTGTTCATTTGCCAACACCAGTCCTTTCTAAGAACATAAAGGTATTTGATCTGCTCTAAAACACAGTTTTAGGGAGGATTAGGTGTGTGGGAGCAGTGGGCAGAGCGAAGGTCTGTCCGGTCTTTGCAGTGTGAAAGGGCAGGATTTTAGACAAACAAGCCAGATCTTGTTTCAGCTCAACTCTGACTCTATTTTTGTGAAAATCTGTTTTTCAGACCTACCTGTGGCTTTGCTGCCAATGAGCCGGGTTTTTGCAGGGAGGTCAGTGGTGCAGGTTGGGCAGCATTGGGTGGAGTCTGACCCCAGCTCTCCTGCCACACTTCTGTGACAACTCAAGGAGGTCAATTATTATAAAATGTGCAGAGCAAAGATGGTAAAAGAATGATGTCCTGTGATTACACCAGTGATTCCCCCTGGTAACTGACCCACTTCACCCATTCTACTGGCAAAAGACAACCAACAGCTGAGTGTGCGGGGATGGGGAAAATGTGGGGGATGCATGATCATGATTTATCCTGATCTCTGTTACTCCTGCTTCATTTATCATAGAAAATCCTGAGTTAGAAGAGACTCACAAAAGCTATTGAAGTTCAAATCCTTATCCATGGGTGTGCCAAGGATCAGGATCTGTCCCTGGCTGCCTGGTATTGGCTGCTGTGGATTCGTCTCAGAAGGTGGAAGCCCAGTGCCCTGCTCACACCCCAGCTGGCCGTGCAGACCCCCTGTGCTGACATCTTTGTGCCAAATCCAATGATATAACGTTTCATGCAGAGAATTTCTCCACTCCCCCTCCCTTCTTTTTTTGCTTTATATCTCTTCTTTCTATCTTCAGCCTGTCAGGACTTTCACATACCTGCAGCTGACAGCTAAGAGATCAGGAACTTTGATGTTGTAAGGGATATTTTATCTCAGGTAATTCTCACCAATTCCTACCTTATTGTGTAGAATATCCAAGGACTCCGAGAGTGAGCAACGCCTTTGTCTGGTAAGATCAGAGCAATTTGCAAGCTTTTCTGGGAACAAGGTCCGATAAAGAGACTTTAGAGATATAATCTGTCAACCCTATTGAGCAGCACTGTGACAGCAGCCTTAGGATTACTGGCAGTTTAAGCATCACCCCGGACAGAACAAGGCTGAGGGCACACAGTCGCAGTTATTTGCAGTAAGACATTGTTTGCTGAGGAAGCAAAGAAAACCCTTTATATCCAAATTCGCTAAGTTTTTACCTAGTTTCTCCCTCCAGCAAACAACTGACTCTACAGGAACCTGCTGCTTTTTGGTAGGAGTATGAAAAAAACCCCACTCTGAGGTGCAACCTCTAATTCTCAAGACTGACCTGATTTTGTGGCTCTAACTTGGATGCACCACCCAGTAGAGCCTGTCCTGAGGCTGCAGCCACTGGGCAGAGGGTGGACTGCCACCCCAGTCCCCAGACACTGGTGAATTTGTCACCTGTGCTGTGTGGCTTTGGCATCACAGGCAGGTGTGAGGACATGCAAAGCCTTTTCTCTTACCAGTCCTATGGTAAGCACTGCATGGGGCAGTGGTAATGAGGGTTGTGATGCCCTAAGCCCTGTGTTTGAAATCCTCTTCTTCACTCTGTAAGTCGCTCTGCTCCTTCAAATCTCCTCATTCCTGGTGAATCACGCTGAGCTGGCAGAGGTTTACCAGGGATCAGCCATCCATCATCTCTTCAAGCAGCTGTGGCACGAAGCTCCCTAGAAAATAACTGATGGGAAATGCTCAGCAGGTCTGTCCTCAGTTGTTTTTGCTACCCACCAGCTCGCTTACCTCACCAGGGCTTTGCTGTCCTCACCATATTTGATTTTTGAGGAGTTTCTCCTTTATCCCATATTATTTCTGAAACAATTTTTCTCCCTCGCTAGGCAAACATTTGCTTGTTTTGTTTTCAAATACGTCAGCATCCTCTTTTCCAGCAAATGCCCAGGCCTCACATCTTATAAACATTTTAACAAAGACCCCAGCTCACCCTCAGTGAGTTTGGCCTCTCCCAGCAGTAATTTCAGGATAACACCTTTCTGCAAAGGCAAGTGAGGTGTCTCTATCCATCCACACTGGTCTCTATCCATGTCCTTGTTTCCTTAGTCATCAAGCTGATGTTAATATTGCTCCTGGTTGGTGCTTAAGCTTCCTGAGTAATTGATCTCTGCTGATTGATGATCTTCAGTGTTGAGTGCCAGCTTACAATCAAGCCTTGGATTGCTCCTCAAGTTCCTTTTCTCTTACTTCTCTCCCAAACCTTTACTCATCCTTCACACCACATTCCCTGCCTTCATCAAAGATGTTGCTGTCCTCACCCAGCATTTTGAAGCCAACACTTTGTGGGTAGAAATCCTCCTGTGGCTCAGTGATGGCTTCACACAACGAGTTGCAGCCCAAATACCGACACCGTCATGTGGTTTTGTTGGGTTTCCAAGAACCTGCCACAAACCATTTGGCTGTTTGCAGGTAGTCTCTTTCCAGCCCCTCCACTACACCTGCTGAAAATGCTTTGCTGATGGCAGAGCCGTGCAAAGCTGTGCCCACCTGGAGAGGCACCAGCAGGAGAGGCAAACACCCAACCATCCAGCTGGAGCAAAGGGGCTGCCAGCCGCTGGGCACCACGGGAGATGATGCTGGAACTGCTGACAGAGGCTGAGGCTGCTCCTGAGCTTGCACCCAGGTCTGCACAAGTGCAAATTTCACATTTCAATGTCTCCCCCTGCTCTGGGGTTTGTTCATTCTTGTGACAGGTGTCACACGGAGAGCAGTGGCAGAAAGGATCAGGAAGCAGCTGTGGGTGGAATAAGATGAGAATCTCACCAGCCTACACTGGACGTGGATCTTGGCTCCTGCCATGAGGGCTGAACAGTGCTTGGTCCTGGGAGCGAGGCACTGGTGGTGCCTCTGAGCGCCCACCCGGCACCTGACAGGCTCTTGCAACAGCTCCAGCGCGTTTCCTCGGTAATGAATTCCAACTTGTTTTCCCAAATCGCCTCATAATGACTCAGTTCGAAGCTAATGATGCAATCCTGAAGGGAATCATTAGCTCCCAGCTAGGAGGGCCGGCCACTCTCCAGCTCCAGCCCACGAGGCTGCTGACTGCGGCGTTGTTTGGAGCAGCTCTACGTACCCCGGCTCGGCGCGTGCCAGCTCCGGGGTGTACATTCTTTCTGGGGATACCTCACACCATCCATCCCACTGCAGCTCATGCCAGCGCTTCCCTCCGAGTCACCAGGCTGGGACAGAGGGACAATGTGTTTTCAATTAGGTGAGAACACAGTGATGGGGTTACCTCCCTGCTGAGCTGCCGTTTGCAGTTCAGACCCTCTTATCAGTCCCTGGTATGGTTCCTTCCTCACTGCAGCTCCAGGACCACATGGAGAAGGGACTCAGGGAGAGTTCTGCAGAGCAAACATCTTTTCTCCTGCCTGTTACTCATGTGGACAGAAATTCTGACCAAATCACAGAAGAGAGAGAGAAAAAAAGAGAATTTTCAAGCTACTGCTGATGTTGTGTCTGCATTAGGTGACACAAAAGAGGTTCGTCACAATGCCATATCCAGCTCCAGATTAAAAGGTCTCCCACCAACATCCTTTCCCACAACAATCTGAAGCAAATTGTACATGGGCTGCTGAAATGCCTCTAATCCCACCTTCCAACTCAAGATGCACTCCAAACTCCTTCACCCTGCTGAGGTGGAATCCTGTCAATGACAGCTTTACCGAGGGTCACACCCTGATGTAATTTGTTCACTGGAGTTGGATTTTCCAGCTTGTGCTTCAACTCCAGCACAGGGTGTTAAATTATTTACTGCAGAGAGACAGTGGCCAGGCCAAGAGTAAAACCCAGGTATCGTTGGTCCCAGGATACTATGACAACCAACTAGTGTTAGAAAACATTCCCTGCCACTGCCTCACACTTTTATTTATCAACAAAACCAGATTTACTTTGTTTTAGTCTTAGCAAGACATTGTTTCACTGGAGACCACTTAAAATGAGATTTATCTTCCTTGGAATAAATACAGGCTCTTGCATTTGTAATTCATTCCCCTCCTATTTCTAATCTCATTTCTATTGAATGCATTGTTTTGTTTCCCATTATTTATAAAATGAGATCATTAAAATGAATATTGGAACTCAACAGGTTTGAGGCAGGAAGAAACGTCCCTGCAGAGGCATCCCAAGTAGAATTCCTTGGGTTGCTGCAGAGCCTTATGGTTTGACATTCTGGGGGCTTCCCACTCTGCTGCCAACCCAAGGAGTGACAAACCTCTTTCCAACCCCTAAAAAGCAGCCACTTTTCATCTTGACTAGGACAAATATCAGGCATGGGTGAAGCAGCTCCTGATGAAAAGAATCAACAGATCCTCAAGGATGCTCTTAGTGCAGGTTGTTATATGACCTTTGGGAATACAGCAGCAGGTTTTGGATGCAAAGAAGACATTTGGGGAGAAGGGTTTTGGGGAACTTCTTTTCTGCATTAAACTTCTAAATTTAAAAAATAAAAGGAAAAAGAGAAAATTCTGATCCAAAAAGTAAAGGAAAAAAAGAGCAAGGATCATCTAACAAAGCTTAAAGCTGGAGTGAGTCCACTGCAAACTAAATTTAATCTGGTTTAATACTGATAAACATTGGACTAAGAACTGCAAATCCCAGCTCTCTCCTCATTCCCAAAAGACACAAACATGAAGGTCTAAGCATCTACAGTCATGTATTGCGTAAAATATTTCCTGCTTGGGAAAATCTCATGGGACGACGATCAGGAACAAGATGGTGCAAATAATTAGTTTAATTGAAAGTAAAGGCACACTACTAAAAATAAAGAGATGAAAATGGTTTTCCCTTTGCCAGCTTTAGTATGAGCAATAGTAGTAGCAGCTGCATTTCAACCCATTTTGCAGATAACTGTGAGGGGCATTCTGGAAGCTTAACAGTTTAATTGCACAGCCTACCCTTTAATTTAGGGTGGTGAGAATGATATGAAGGACTCATTAAACTGGGGCATTAACCATGGCAGAAAATAAAGTAGTTTCTTTGTTGGAGAAGATCTCACTGCTCTCCAATCACTACAGTAAATTGTTCCTGGGAATGGCAGCAGGGTAGGATGGGGAGATAGAGACATGTTGAGATAGAGGGAAGCAAATGAAAAATAATTGGTACAGTGCTCTGCAGATTGTATGTCACTGCAGACAGTTATTTAATAACTCTCCAATTATTGCTGCCAGCTGGGGTATATTAAGACACTGTGAGAAGTCAGGCCAAAATCCCCCAGGCACAACTGCTGACCTGGCCCTGTGCTTCTTTCCTCCCTGAGGATGAGGAAGGGGCAGCCTGGGGGCAGGCTGTGGCCTCTGAGCAGCCCAGGGGGATGTGCTCCCCTTTTCCCAAGGGATGACAGGGCTCTGCCCACCTCTCCTGTTCCCAGCTTTAAAGATGAGGTGGTGTAAAGCCTGCTTGGGTTCTCCTTCTTGTGGGACACAGGGCGACTCTGGGCAAGCATTTCCTTCAGCGTATTAAGTGTAGTGTGATGGGCATTTCACCCGGCAGCAGCTCTGGTTTGAGCCAAGGGCATCTCCCACTGCCCCTGGAGCTGGCTCTGCCCTCCCAGCTCTGGGCTGCTGCTGACAAAGTCTGTGCAAGGTCCATCCTCCATGGCTGGGAGTTGGGAGCCACCTCCAACCATCTCGCCTTGCTTCTCCTCTCAGCAGTGACTTGGTGCTTTGAATGTTTTCCTGTCTTGGATTTAACTGTCCCCCACATCCTATCCACTGCAAGAGCTCCACGTCACCCAATTCGTATCAGTTTATTGGGTGATACCAAGTCCCAGAATGGTTTTGGGTTGGAAGGGACCCTAGAGACCATCTCATTCCAACCACTCTGCCAAGGGCAGCGACACCTTCCACGGGCAGCGACACCTTCCACTAGACCAGGAGTTCGTGTGCAAACCACAGTAGAGCTCTAGCCCAGACTCCATGGCTGGTGGCCAGCTAATATCAGAGTGGGCCAAAAGGAAGGCCTAGAGGCACTTCAAGCTTGGAGTAAGAGTCCAGTGGCCACTGGGGACCCACCAGACTTTTCTGCAGAGAGCCGCTCAACCTTAGAGGCTGCCACTGAAGCTCTGGCGACCAAAGCCCTGGGATTACTTCCTGTTTATTTCAGCACAACCTCAAATACAACAGCCCCAACCACCTCTCTGAGAACCCCAGAGGAAAACCTGACACTGAGAACCTCAAGGGCTTGAAAGCCCAGCTGCAAACTGAGAGCCCAAAATACATTGTCTGAGACCTGTCACGTCGCCCTTATTTCCCAACAAAACAAAGCCTTTTTAACGACTCCTTCCCCAAGCTCAGGATTGGGTCTGTAAAACAGAAACTGTACTTCAATACCAAATGAAAAACATGACTCACAGACTGTAATTCCTTTCTGCAAATACCGGAGGAGAATATTTCATTTGGCAAACAATCGAGCCTTACAGTTTAGAGCTCTTAATGTGATTAGGGACAGGTTCTGCAACACATTTGTAACTCCAGGTGATTTTGCTATATCTTTTTGGACTGTGACCAGACACAAAAATGCCCTTTTGCTAGATTTGGATTCAACTAAAACTGAGGAGAATCAGATGTCAGTAAGACCTTTACAGTTTGATATTTACCCAGGGGTATCACAACGTGTTTCGGCTACGGGCTGTGCTGAGCCATCTCAGGCTCTTTTTTGCATTAAGCCCGTATCTCCCCTGATGAGTGATAACTCTTCTATAGCACATCTTCTGTAAGGGAGCATGTGCTACTCCTCTGAGTTACTGTGATGTACTTACAGGGAGGAAGAGAGCACAAATACTTCCACTGGCTCTATGGACACATCTTTGCTTCCTTTAAATCTTTGAGCACCCTGGTCTAGTGGAAGGTGACCCTGCCTGTGGCAGAGGGGTTGGAATTGGATGATCTTTAAGATCCCTCCCAACACAAACCATTCTGTGATTCTACAATTTGAAAGTGCTCAGAAGGTGCCAGTCTTGTTTAAAATGAGCTGAGACCGGGTTCTCCCTCCATTTAGAAGAGCCAAGCATTCAATCCTGAAAGCAAAAGCTGCAGAGTTTTGTGGGATCAGACCAGTCTCACACTCTGCCTGTGTTTCTGCCTCACCTACTAAAGGTAGGGCTGCAAATAAATTAAACTGAGAGCAAAATTTACAGGGGAAGGAGGTGGAAGGACAGCACTGCAGAGAAAAGAGACATTGTTCTGTACGTGCAGCTGAGAAACAAAACCAAGCCTGACCTTTACACTATTGATAAGAAAATCCGAAGTTTCTTGTTCATGAGGACTCATCCACTGGCTTCACTGGTGCTGGTAGTCAAACTGTCCCTTGCCTTCCCCTCATCTCACCTGGAACTTTTTGTGGGAAGAACATCCATTGGTCAACCAAAAACTGGATGAGTTTAGCCTCAACCAGCATTGTGGCAAGATGAAAGTGCAGAATATTTATGGCATGATATTAAACAAAAAAGGGCAGGGGAAACAAAAATACACATTCTAACAGATTTTTCTCTTTGCAAGAGGAGGAAAATTGAACTGAGGACAAACCCCCACCATTTTACCAAGCAGGTGGCTCAAAGAAGATTCAGCAATGGGAAAACCAGACCAGGGCTGTGCACGTGAAAGCTTTGCTCCCACTAAATGGCCATCTCAGCCAAGAGACAAAGTGAAGGAATTCACTTGAAGTGTTTTATGATGCTGTTGGTCTCTCTGACCCGATAGCAGCTGCTTCATTGGGTAGCAGTGGCAGCCCGGGTATCCAACAACCTGGAGCTCCTCACCTCCCTCAGGAACAGGCAGAAGAAGGTCTAATGGCAGGAATCTGATGTCAACAGAATGCAAATCAGAGGGGAGACATCTGGTTTGGGATGAGGGCAGCCAACCACGGGAACATGTCAGGAAGGAATGCGGTGGATGCCTCAGCACTTCATGCTCAAAGCAAGGAGTGAATTTCTCTTCCAGAGAAATGTGCTCCAGCTATGGGTTACCAAGGCTGGGGGGAGAAGTGGCTTTGTCAGAGTGAATGACGGACATCTGTAAGTGTCCAGCTTGTGCTGTACCAGACGAAAGTGTCACTGAATAGGTGTACATGGGAGTAATGTTTGTGGAACTGCACGTGCAAAGCCAGGGAGGGTGACAGAAACACTGACACCAGCAGCAGGCAGAGACAAGCCCAGCAGCAGTTGGGTAAATCTAACTAAACCAAATATCTCAGGACTTTATCCTTCTGTGCTTTTCCAGATTTTTTTTTATTTCTTTTTTTTTTTTTTTTTTAAATGCCATAGGACAAACATTAAGGCCAAAACAGCGTATCTGGCTTTTACAGCACTTTCACAACCTGGGCACGAGGCCAGACTGCAGAGCAGGACTGGCCAGGGATGTGGTTTGGTGCTGGGGCTGTGCCAAGGCTGCTGGGACCCCAAGGGCCAGGTTGGATCCTCCACCAGCACCATCCCTTCCCTCCCTTGCACAGGGCTGGATTTCTGGTCAGTTTTAGATCCCTGAGCCATCCTACCCTGGCTCAGAGGGGCGATGGATCTATGGATCAGCAAACCCCAGCTACAGCAACTGCAGTGCTGGCCACGAGCATGGCCAGGCACGAGCTGTCTCTGGGGGGCATTCCCAGACCCATCCCTTGATCCTTATTCCTGCCACCTTCTTGCTGCCAGCACCAGGACTTGTCTAGGCACACAATAAGCTGAAAACCCACCTGGTTTTGTGTGCAAAAATATCCCAGCTGTATTTGCAGTTTCCCAAAATAGTTTGACACCTGGACACAGGGAGCTGTCACACAAAGAGGGTCTTCCAGCACGCATGCATGGGATCAATTGCATTTAAAATGCTGATTTTTTTAACAATTATTTTTCCCATTCCTATTCCCCCCTGCCCTTTAAAAAATGTATTTAAAAAAAAGAATTAGTGTTGCCCCTGTCTGTACCATATGCAGTTGTCAAGGCTCTCAGCTGAGACGCAAGAGATGCAGGTCCAACTCCTCCCTTCAGCCCAGGGAGGTTCTTTCAACTTCTGTAAAAGCTTTATCTGAGTGCAACAGGCAGGAGAAAAAAAAAAAATCGTGATTCAGTAGGTCAGAAAGCCACACACAAAAACCCCCAGATCTTGTGACCTTATGGTCATTCTCAGGAAAAAATAACTGGGAAAAGCTTGAAGCAGCTGCAGCCCCATCCCTGGGGTTGGATTCCCTCAGGTCCCTTCAAATTGCTCGGGGAGCCTTCAAGCTGCTCTCTGCAGTGCCTGACTGCAGCTACCTGGGGAATGGGGTAAAGTCTCACGGTTCGCAATAGCAGTGGAGTGAATCCAGGCATAGTCTGCAACAAGGATATGAATATCTGGAGAGGAAAACAAAAGCTCATCTTCTGCTGGTTTGTGCTTTCAAAAGTTTCTTGAAGCTTTCTGATGTTCTTAACTGGTGTAAATCACGTAGCTCCCAATAAGCCAAGAAATCAACAACTATAATTTAGGATTCTGAACCAGTTCTAAGGAGAAAAGTATCTTCTGTTCAGAACCATAAAAAGTTAAATAACTTTTAACCCAAACGATCTGTTTTAAAATCTATTCAATAGTTCTTGGACTGCAGTGGGCAAGAAGCTGGGTTGTTTTTACTGCCAAGGAAGAAAAAATTTCAACGTTTTCAAATATTTGCAATACCAGATGCCCCGGTAAAAATTTTTTAGTCCATTTTAAAAGCCCTTATTCTTAAAAACCCATTTCGCATGGAAAATGTACCAGATGCAAGCAATACTCGAGGCTCTGTGCAAGGACCACACGCTCCCAGCTCAGCCCAAGGGCAGGACACCCAGCACTGCAGGGATGGACATGATCAGATGGATGGGAATAGGGAGCTTGGAGAGATGTGCTCAACCTGGACTGAATCCTGCTGGGTGCTCAACACCCTCAGCTTGCTCAGGGAGTGCTGGAGACTGGTAATGAGAATTGGAAAATTCTGTCCCAGTGGGATCAAGGAAAATCTGAAGGACTTGACTGTGTGGAGATACAGAGCACCAGCTGCCACATCTTTAATCACCCCTGGCATCCTTTATTGCCCTGGCAATTGAAAGGTTATTTGCTGAGAGCCTGTGGAGGGAGATAAAGGTGACAGAGGATGGTCCCATCATGGGACATCCCTCACTTAGAACCACTCCTTGTGCCTTTTGGAGGAATTGGCTTCCTGAGGACAAACCCACACGAGATAAAAACCTTAGATGGGGAAAGAGAAGGGAACCCAACATGCCTGAAGGTGAAAGCTCATGGCTCTGTAACAAACCAACCAGCTTAAAGCACCACAACTCAGCAATCAGTAAAGTCTTTAAATTTGCCCTATATGTGAGGGTGCAAGGACATGGCAGGAGGGTGAGCTGGGAGAGGCAGGGGTGAATCTCCTTGCACCGAGATCCAAATTTTAATTCATGAAAGGTATTGCTAAAGCAGGCAATCAAAACATCAGGCTGATCACAGCCTCCTTTCGCTGGTTTCAGAGCACTACTTCACTTCTCAGGTGCTTGCCATTAGAAGAATCCCAAATGGTTTGAGTTGGACAGGACCTCAAAGCCCGTCGCTTTCCACCCCCTGCCATGGGCAGGGACACCTTCCAGTATCCCAGGGTGCTCCAAGCCCCATCCAACCTGGTCTTGAACACTTCTAGGGATGGGGCAGCCACAGCTTCTCTGGGCAGCCTGTGCCGGGGCCTCCCCACCCTGTGAATCAACAAATAATTACCACCACCACTGAACCTGCAAACTTTAAATGCAGAGTGAGAGCTGCTGGATTGTGGGGCTGTTACAGCAAGACTGTCTGTAGCTGCAGCCTCCCCTCATCCAAGCCACCTGATGGAGGGTGAGGATGGAGGTTACACACAGCCTCCCAGAAGAGACAGGCTTCAAGGAGGTGTTTTATGAGCTTTTTCCACAGCCTGGACCCTCTGAGAAGCTTTCAGGTGCACTTTCCCATTGCTCCCTTGGTTCCATGGCCACAGGGGTGTGCACGTGGGTGTACGATGGGGGTGACAAGTAGCAGAGGGGTCTGCTAACCTGAGAAATTCTTCCTCTGACTCAGAAATACACCAGAGCCCAAATAAAAAATGCTAAAGGTCAAAAGGGAAGCCCTGGATAATGCAAATAACAGCACCAGCAGAGAGCTGCAAGTGCTGCAGATTTCTCCTGCAGGATGTCCACAGGTAGTCACCACCCACATGTCCCTGGGGGGCTAAAATCTGCCTAAAACCTTCCACCCGCCCTCTCCAGTCACCCCCAGCTTCTGTCCTGCAGAACCATTAATTAATAAGCTTCCCACCACTGACATGGCATTTAAAGGGACACCATCACGTAATATCTGTTTTCAATCACAAATTTGGGAAGAATAAGGTTTTATATACCTTGAGGCCCCAGGAGGGCTGGAATGGTGATGATGATGATCCTTTAAATAGCAGCAGATGTCAAGACCTGGAGGAATCATTATTCTTCCAAAGGAGGAAGCAGTGGTGAAACAGAGATATCTTCATTGAGCAGAACCTGCCTTTTCTCCCGTCGCATGGGCTCCGTTGAGAAAGGGAAGGGGAGAGCTCAGGACATCCCTTCTCCTCACTGAGCAAACCCGAGGTGGCCATGCCAGCTGCTCTGAGGGACATCCTCAGCTGTGCAGCCACCAGAAGGGAACCGTGGAACACCATGACCCTCGTTTCATCTGAGCATCTCTGCTTCAAGACACCTTCATCCAGGACGCAGCCTTGTCTGGGACTTAGCAGAGCCCACATGGGCATTTCCAAGGCATTGGCATGGGACTTAGCTCAGGCTGAACAGTTCAGTGGAGAAAGAACTCCTCAGAAATGCAATACTGTTGTTCTCCAGCATGATCAGGACAGATTTTTGAGGACACCTCAATACAACGTTGATGCTTAAAATCTGAGCCCTGGCTTAGAGCAATTGGGCACTTGTGTCCTGGTGCTGCTGGCCTGGTTCAACTTTGTCCCGTGGCTCAAACCAGGTGCAGAGCTGTCCCCTGTGCATGGCCAGAGCAGAGGGTTCCTTGGCTTAGCAGAAGCAGCTGTGGGTATTTTCTCTAGAGCATCGGTGTAGATGTGCTTATCAGCCTGATAATCTCAAAACTGGCAGAGTAGCTCGGATGAAGGGAGAACAAACCAGATCACAGCCCGAGTTAACAACTTCTTTGCTCCCCAAGAAAAACCCACCACCTTCATCTGGTGGCAGAAGCAGGGCAGAGAGCTCAGAGCAACCAGGGGCACAGCCCGTGCTCAAAGCCAAAGCTTTGAGCTCATTTGAGTAACCCTGGCCTGGAATATCTGCTCCTGGAGCCCAGCATGCAGAGCCTGGGCTCTGCCTGCAGCTTTTTGTGGTGTCCCACAGCACCTTTCTGGTCCCAAGTAGTTTCCAGCTCCTTGCTAGCAGGATCAGGGCACAGCCTGTGTTCCTCCCCCACTCTCACAGTACTATAATCAAAGTGCTTTTTGTTTTGCTGGACCTTAATTTTGAGTATGTGACTCCAAACTTACTCTTCTGGGATTGGATTTCGAACCCAATTCCATGCTGTAAACCACTAATTTTCTTAGGACCATTTTCAATGTGGTAGAACTCTGCTTTTGGGCAAAGGAAAACTGCTTATTTCCACTATTTTTAATAAAAAATATCCAAGAACAATTCAATGAATTTCATCCCTAGTGGCTCTCAACCCCAGATCCAGTTTCGACTCAAGCACAGCCCTAAAACTTGACCCTCTATTCAGCCTCAAACCCCAAACCTTTCCACAGGCTCTGGGTGGAAAGTTACTGACCCTGTATCTGAGCCAACTTTCAAAAACAAAAATAACTTGCCTGATGAAATTTTTGTAGGGAAAAAAAATGCACCCGCGCGCACACGCACACACACGCACGCCATATATACCAGGAGGGATTAAATCCTCATGTTGCAAGAATTTAATTTAAAAAAGCTAAGACATTGTAGGAATGCAAAAATATCACCTCAGCCTGGTAACCTTTGGCTTAGGCATGCACTTCCACAGCTCACAAACTGGAATGTTTCCTCTCCAGCACTGAGAGGACCGGTGCCACTCAGGAATGCCTGGCTTCAGCCCAGTTCGAAGAGGAAACCAGCAACTCTTTACTAGTGGGGCCTCTGTGGGCTCCTGGAGGCAGCCTCTCATCCCATGGGCTTGTTTTAATTCCCACTTTCTCCACCCTGCTCTGAGCGCCCCAATCCCAAAGAGATTCCATTCCCAAAGAAGGGTCTTTGCAAAATGACATCTTGTATTTTCCCCCTGCGAATCCAGATTATTATTTTCCTTTGCTCTTGGGAGGTAAAGCTCTATTTTCATCCCTACTCCAAGCCCCAAGGTGTTAGAACTAGATCCATGGCTGCTGCTGTCACCTCGCTGGTGTGAATGCCATTGGGCAGGACACACCGGCGGCTCCGGTTAAGTTAATTCAAACCGGAGAGAAACATCCCTTGGGAAATACTCGGTACCTGCACAGGGCAGGAATAAGTTCATTTCACACCAAGATTAAACCTTTAATAGGGCCCTGTGCATTAGCAGAATTCCTGGCATGTCCGAGCCTCGTTTAAAAGGTGGACGGGAAACTCTCTGCTGATCTCAAGTTAATCACGACAACCAAGGGACCGACCTGCAGGAAACAATCCTCTAGGTACTGACGTTACCCACATAAAGCCAGCAGTTCCTATAGTTTATTGGCTGTTTTTCCCCCCAGCAGGCTTAATTTATGGTAATTACTAGGAACTATGGATCAAATTAATAAAAAGGAAATTATTAAGGTTTCCTGACCCAGAGGCCAAAGGTAAATAAAGAGAAGCAAACTGTTCAAGATGGAAACCCTTCCCTGCTGCTTTTGGGACTGGCAGAGAAGTGTTTCAGTGCAGCAAGAGAGAGAATAAGATTTTGGTAAGGAGCTGTCTCATCTTGGATGCTGGAGAGGATCATCACATCCACCAGCCTGGGGAGCCCTGAACCATCACGGCATAACTGTTCCCTGGCAATGGAGTGAGCTGTGAACAGTGTATGAAACAGCAAAGAAAACAGAGATCTCTGTCAGATGGGAAGAGACTGTTAAAATAATATAATGCAGATATCCAGCTTAGTTCAAACTACACTGAAGTCCAGGGTCCTGCTCTACATCCAGCTCTGCCAGCTGGTCAGGAGTAATTCTCTCCTGCCTGGTCAGAGCACATTTACTACTGCTTATAATTCTTATATACCTCTCATACTTTAAATTAGAATTTTGAATGTTTTGCTGTTGCAGAGGCAGACCATCGGCATTTGCCAGACCTGGCCTTGCCATTCCTGGGTGTAAACATGGACTGTGCTCACCAGAGGCAGAGGAGATGGCTCCCACTCTGCTTTCCCTGCAGAATAGTGCAGAACAAAGACAGCAAGTATTGCTCTCGGTAACAATCCTGCAGCTCCTCAGCCTCTCCCCTACCAAGGCCCTCCACATGTACACAGATCCTGCAATGAGCAGTCCCAGCTTCATTAGCTCCATTTCCCACTCTGTCCAGTGTAAAGTCTGTCCATGGCATAACCTGAAATTCATCTCATGCTCTGCCACCAACTTTGGGCCTGCAAACAGCCTCATTCAATGTAGGCAATTCCATAACAAAAAGTTTCACAATTTTTGATATCGCATATATCTACCTAGGGGAAAAGAAAAAAATCAAAGGTTTTGGATACAAAGTTTACAAAGCTCAAAAGAATATCTGAAATCACCTCCCTCCTTGCACAGATTAGGTAAATGCAGCAGACACCTGAAGTTGTATTTAAATACACCCTGACTGTATTTAAGAAAGAACTACTACAAGCTTGAATCCTGAGAAAGGCAGTGAAATCCTCCTGGAAGCAGCTCCGGCAGGGCAGACACGAAGCAGCGTAACCAACACTTACAGTGGCCAATTGTTAGAGTGAAAACAAACCTGCCAGATTGGATGTCACTGGGGAGAGATATCAGCGTCTGATCTCGGTCGGGACGGGACATGGGGGTACCTGCAGCCTTGTCAAACTCAATGCTTTTATGTAGTAGGTTGAATAACAGAACAATGTTTACATTTCCCCTTGTGCCCTAAGTAGTTTGGAAGTCGGACACCTGAAAAGCCTGAATGATTTTTAAAACAGCGCCACTGTCGAGTCTTGATCATCAAGGCCTTGACAGTTCCTCACTGGTATTCAAGAAAATAAACCCAGAAAGACCCAAACAACCCCAAGTAATTTCTGGTTCTGACCCTGGATATTCAGTATAAACAGTATCAATGATGGAAAATCCAGGAGGTCGCTCCCACCGTGGGCACACCAGCCTCGTGCAGCCACAGCAACCCAAAACACAACCATCCAGCTGGGGACCTGATGAATTCCACCCAATAAAGAGTTTTCTTGAGTTTCCTTCATATTAACATATTGATACTTAATATTGAAAGTTCCCTACATATACAAACACAACAAAGTGCAGTTCAGGGCAAAAAACTCTAAATTGAAGCCTGCAGGAAGCAAACACCCTGCGTGCATTAGAGAGCAATAAATGCTGCATAACAAACACACCAAAACCATAGAGGTATAGAATATCCTGAGTTGGAAGGGACCCACAAAGATCATCGAGTCCAACTCCTGGCCCTTCACAGGGCAGCCTGTCTCAGAAATAGGGTGGAAGTAGTAAAAGTCCGGTGAAAGATGGGGTGGCTTGTCTGATATCTTTATCATTCCTCCTCACTGCTGCCCATTCTCCGAAGGAGGCCACCTCCTTCCATACTCTTAAGCTCCCAGCTCTCTGATCCTCACAGCCAGCCTGCATCCCAACATGCTTCAAAGGCCAGATTGATAGTTTCAAAATTCAGCTTCATCAATCTCTTCTAAGCTCATGTGCTCTCCAGAAAAGTGAGTCCCAATCCAGCTTGAATTGGACCATTTCATCTCATCCTGGGCTCAAATGATTGTCAGTCCATCAAACACTTCTTTGAAAACTGATTTCTTGCAGATGACCATGATTGCTATAAAACAGTATTTAAAAACATTTTAATATTTGAAAAGAACTTTCCTCTCCTCTTATATCAACCACATGTTTGAGAAAGGGCCTGGGGTTTACCGCTGCTTGGTGAGAAAAATAGCAAAGAGGAGAAAGGATAATGGGGTGATAATGACTGGGAATGTATGGATTGAATTTGGACTCTATTTAAATACAAGAGGACAATTTTGTGACTTATTGGTGTAGGCAAACACAGAGAAACATTTGTGGCTCAAGTGTACATTTGAATACAGAAAAATATCTTATGGCAAACTAAATTTCGTTTAGCACAGAGAAACTCTGACCAAGTTGCCAGCTGCTGAGGTTGTGGAACTCACCCCAGTCCAAGCAGATGGGCTCTGTCTGCTTGGGAATCCCTCAGGAGATTTCTTATTTCGGCACTACTGCTGTAGGTTGGGAACCCTTTGCCACCACCAAGCCAAGCCCATCCCATCCCACTGCAGACCACAGCCAGGAATAAATAACAAATCTGCCTTCACCTTGTGCCCCCAAACTCCTCTCTCTGTTTGACCTATTCCCAGGTGCTTTAACTTGGCCTTATTTAGTAAAAGCGTGAACACAAAGCTACACTTCAACCAGGAGCTTCAACAGAATAATTTGAATTGTTGGACTAGATGATGCAGTTGGAGTAGATGGTTGTAACTACCATTCAACTAAAAATACTCTACTCCACCTTACTCCACCCTACTCTATTCTATCCTAATGAAAGAAACCACAAAGAAACCAGGCCTGATCCCACTTGACTCAGGTCTGAAGGCTCAGGGTTTTCTGCTGTTTTTATGATGCTGCATTTTGAGGAGTTTGGTGACAACACTTAAACCTCAGTTGTAGTCACTGCCAGGCTTCCATGAGTCAGATTATTTTGATAAAAAGTTTGTCACATGGTCTACTGGGGGCAGGGAAGTCAGGCTGAATTTTTCTATTAAAAACTACCAACCTGGAAGTGAATTCTGACTTCAGGGCTGCTGGTTTGTGATCCCTTACATGAGGTTTCATTTTAGAGAGGAGTCACTTTGAGTAGGGTCTTGATAAGGACCGAATTTGTAAATCTCCATGAAAACTGAGGTACACTGAAATAACTATATTTGAAAAGTCACTTGCCAGGTTGCCCAGAGAAGCTGTGGCTGCCTCATTCCTGGAAATTTTCAAGGCCAGGTTGGACAGGGCTTTGAGCAACCTAGTCTAGTGGAAGGTGTCCCTGCCCATGGCAGGGGGTGGAACAAAATGGTCTCTGAGGTCCCTTCCAACCCAAACCATTCCATGAAAAATGAGAGTTAAAAAATATCAGTGTCTGAAGAACACATAGAGATGTAGGAGACACACACAGAGCTGCTGCACCAGATCCTGATGGCTCTTGTGGTTATTCATATTCGCTTGTTCTTTTTCTCCCTGGTCTGTCCCATTTATCTGAAAAAAGATGCAGAGCAGGAAACAGAGAGTGCAGAGAGGCTTATAAAAACATTCTTCCCTATTAAGCAACTGGGCTGATTTTCACTGTGTGAAATATGAAGCAGATTAAACAAAACACTTACCTGTACATCTCCATTCCTGATAGAAACCCTCGATTGCCTTTGTCACTTTAGCACATGAACACGAGGCCAAATGAAACACATGTTTACAGCTATAATGAGGATTAGCTTTGCACTAAAAAAGTTGAACTACAATCAAAATTAGATGGTGACATGGGCATTTGCCAACAGCATTAAATGAGAAATAACAGAGTATGAGGTTTCTGGAATGAATAGAAAATGTATTGTTTAGAGACCTTTTTGGCCAAGTATCAACATATGCCAATACTTAAGACTTCTTGTTCTTATTTACTTACCCCAACAATAAAACAATTGTTGTTTTGTGCCAACAGCCTGACAGACTGGTCCTGTACCTTAAGAAATAGAGATTGGATATTATTTCTCTCATATCAGCTTCAACCTACTTCAAAAAAAAAGAAAAAAAAAAAGAGATGGCAGAGTAATTGAGTCCAGAGCAGAGGAAATAAGTGAAGGAGGTAATCGATTTTAATAACATATAGCACCAACACACATTAAGGAAATACACAAAACAGAAGGAAAATAAAGCATTTGCCCATCTCAGAAGACCAGGCAGTATTTGTAGCTTCACCCAGCCCTGGACAGAAATTATTGGTGATGCCTCAGCCACAGCAGTGATTGATCTTCACCCAGTGCCCTCCATCAGCCCAAGCCCAGAACAGTGAGGTAACCACCCTCATTCCCATTAAAAACCAGGCAAACTGATGAAATAGAATCCTAGGAAATTCTCTCCAAAGCAGGGAACATTAAACGTATTTGCAGCTGAAACATTCAGGCCCTTCCCTGGCCCAACCACTTCTCTCCATGGTATCGCCCACTGCCAGGCCACCCCTGTGCTCTCATCAAACCACTCCTTGCAGTGTTTCCACCTGGGGCTGTGCCTCCATGCTCGTGCCATAACACTGCAGCTGGAATAGATAGAGACCCACGCCAGAGCTCACTCCATTTTAAGGCTGATGGTGTCGGTAAAAACAACAGGAAAGCCTTCACATTTCGGAATGATTTTTCCCAAAGCTTTTCACTACACCCAGACCAAGACAGATTTGCTCAAGCTGATTTTCAGGTGGTGTTTGGATGGGTGTGACATACCATGGGTTTGGATGGGGGCTGACTTTGTACATGGTGGGGGGGACCCTCCTATTTAGACTAGAAAAAAGTTCAGCTCTGTTACCAGTTTGGGGAAAATGGACAAAACCCTTGAGTTTTGTTGTGTTATGTCCAGTCTAGTGCTCTGAAAAACTGCTTGTGTTACTGAAAAAAATAAACCCCATCATATTTACTTGACTTGCAGAGATGGACCCCGGAAGTCTATGCAATACAATGCCTACAGCATCCACACATGAATATAACGTGTTTATAGGGGTTCTATACATTCACCTCCTCCGTGTCCTGCCATTCCTTAAAAATACATAAATGAAGGTATTGATCACTTACCACCTGTGCTCTGGGCTACCATCCTGCAAATGTTTTTGCTCTGGGAATATGAAGAAACACATGTTAGCATTAACTTTTCTGCCTTCTTTATACAACCATAAACAGATCCGTTGATTTCTCCCACCTCTCCAGCTTTTTAATTTTGCAAAAATAAATGCTTTCCTGGACAGTCAGAGTTCATTACTGAGACAGAGCACAGCTCCCCTTGTCCTGCCCACAAGAATCAGAGAACCACTTAGGTTGGAGAAGATTATGGACTTTCTAAGGTTGGAAAAATTCTTTAACGTCATTGAATCCAACCATGGCCAAGGCCAGCACTAACCCATGTCCTCAAGTGCCACATCCACACGGCTTTTAAATCCCTCCACAGATAGGAACTCCACCACCGCCCTGGGCAGCCTGTTCCAATGCTGGACAAGCCTTTCAGTGAAGAAATTTTCCCCAATATCCAACCTAAACCGCCCCTGGTACAGCTTGAGGCCATTTCCTCTTGTCCTGTCCCTGTTCCCTGGGAGCAGAGCTCGACCCCTCCCCGGCTGCCCCCTCTTGTCAGGGAGTGGGGCAGAGCCAGAAGGTCCCCCTGAGCCTCCTTTTCTCCAGGCTGAGCCCCCACAGCTCCCTCAGCTGCTCCTGATGCTCCAGGCCCTTCACAGCTCTGTTCCCTTCCCTGGACACGTTCCAGCCCCTCCATGTCTTTCTGGGCAATGCGCAGTTAAGTGAGAGGTGAGACTGAAAAGAACATACTTTGTCCTCCAAGAGCTGCTCTCCTCCCCCACACCCACATCCTCCCCTTGGCTCCCACCTTGGCAGCCTCCAGAAGCCCCCAGCTAATCCCGTTTCATTCACATTGGGTCAGAGCACAAGCTTCCCAAAAATGTAATTGCCTGGAAAACCCAGGATTCCTGCAGCTGGGCCTCCAGGAGGGGTTTTCACACACCCTCTGGCTTTGCAGCAGGGGACGAGGATGTGGAACCAGCTCTTCCTCCTCCCGGAGGAACGCGGAGAGCCCAGAGCAAATCTCACCATCTGCACAGCCCGTGAGTCACCTCAGGGCCTGGGCAGTTTACTCTATAGCTTAGTCAATAGAAACAAACACAAATCCCTAGGCATTTAAAAACCTTTCAAAAAAAATTTTAACTCCCTCTCCCCAAAAATTTGCCACTGATCTCTAATTATAATTTTCTGAAGATTTTTTTAAAAATTACTTAATTGTGGTTTCTATAAACATGAAGATAAATTGCTACATGTAAATATTGGTTCTCAACAGTTACTAATGCCTCTCTGGGGCTGTTTTTATTTTACTGAGACAGAGAAACTAAGTTGTAAAAGATTTTCTTTGTCCCTTTCGCTCATCATGGAGGGGTTTGAAAAGTTTTCTTGCATTTACCACTGAATGCTTTCTAGCTGATGACTTTTGACAGCATTATTAAGTAAATTGAAGGGGAAGATTGATTTCCAAGATGATGCATTGTAAAGTCATGAGAAATAAAACTGAAGCTTTTATTCCAGGAAGGAAGAGGCAGTAAATGTGAGGAAGACACTAAGACAGACACTGTACCACCCACCAGCTCCCCTTTTAAAGCTTCCAAGCTGACTGGAAGTCAGAGCCATAATGAGAAAATTTAAAGAGTGTTGGGGTTGGGGTTTGGATGAGCAACACGATGTGTGTGAGCATCCCTGAGGCTGATCCAGACTCTGTGAGCTTCTTGGACCCAGCTCGTGGGTTCCAAGATTTACAAGGACGCTCTGAGGTATCGCATATTTACAGCTTCTCATTGGGTTAAAAAATGCCCTGAGGGCATCATCTCTTCTAATATTGCCCTGTTACAGCTGTGGAATATCAGTCCAGGAATGGATGGGTGAGAAAATGGAAAGCAACAGGAGAACAGCCCTGACCAAACCTTCCCTGGGCCGAAGCAGCAGTGTGGGGCTGTGCAGCTGCAGTTACACCTTACAGAGTTTGATCTCCCAATGTCAAAGAAAGAAAGAGTCACTAAAAAGGGCGATGATTCAAGGGTGTTAGCAGGATCTGAAAATACTTCAGTTGTGTTGCTATAGCTGAAATGTCACTGCCAATCCTCTGACTCCTCTGATCAGCCACTGGAGAAAAGTGTTTCTGTACCACACACAGTTTGTGGCAAATCTCCTGAGACCATGGCATAGGTGGGAGCCCAGCTGAGATGCAGGTACCAGGCACCCCCTCCCTGAGCATCTCCTGCTCTGTGTGTGACCACACTCTGAGCTAGCCTGAGCAATTGCCCTCCCCTCAAAGTAACCAAATAAACCCATCCCAATTTATGAGAAACTTCTGCTGTTTTGTTTTTTTGGTGCCAGATCAGTTCCCTGATTGTGGCCTCAATGCCAGGTACAACTGAGGAACAGAGGCTGCAGCCTGGGAGCAGGAGCAGACAGAGAGAGGAGAAGGATGCATGACAAGCTCAAACTACCACCAAAGTGGACAAGAAATAGCAGCCAAGGAAGAGGGATCAGGAGCAGAAACCCTGTGAGGCAGAAGACACCCTGGGGGCTTTGGATGAGGACATTTGTAAAACCCAAAACTTCTTGAGCAGGGAAAACACGGACCCTTTGAGAGAGCGACCACAGCCACATCAGGGCAGGGAAGCCAAAGTCTGTCTGTCTCTCTGCAGCAGAGACCCACAGAAACCCATCCATGGCGCCCTGACACCGTCTCCTCATATTCCATGAAGCAGGTCAGGGAAAGGGATTTTGTTGTTTCAAACCAGTGACATTTTGCTTTTGGCTCTTACACAAAGGCTTCAGCTTCGCTGCCTTGTCAGGAGCTTGCCCGGCCCAGAGAAACCACAGCCCTTGGTGGGACACAGAAATGAACACGGAGAGGCAAAGCCCAGTGACGGAGCTGACAGGGAACCTCCTGCTGCTCCATTCCAGGCAGAGCCACAGCCCCAAGCTGTGCTGCCTCTTCCACCAGCCCGTGGTGTGCTGAGCGCTCTCCAGACAGACACAAGGAGACGTGGTTCCCACCCAAAACAGCTTCCAGGCTCCAGCTGGGCAGAACACAGGGAGAGCACACCCCACGTCTCCAGCTACATGACCCATGCACTCACAGACATGTCCCAGTAACAGAGCCCAGAAATGGCTCCCAAGTCGCTCATCTCGCATGTCAGGCCAGTCCTCATGGTTTCCATAGGCATAGGGGAGAGGTGGGTGTCTTGCTTGGTTTCATAACAGTGCTGCACACTGATGTGCAATAAATAAAGATGAAATGGAAATAATCCAACCCATTCCTCTTTGAGCACAGTTCAAGGAAAATATTGCAGCTAGAGACCATAAGCAGACCCAATAAATTTGTTCACCCCCCACCCCATTCCCCTTTTGTTATTAGGGTGTGACTAAGGCTTTGCAGCATCAACTTTAGGTCTTAATTAGAGATTCTTGCTCTGAGCTCAAGGGATATTTTAAAATCACATTAAAAACATCATAAGAACTTGCAGCAGGCACTTAGACACAATGCAAACCTGTGGACTGGGATGGCTGAAACACACAGTGGTGATCCCAGCATGTTTCCTTTATCTTAAGCCTTGGATATCTCTGGTGGTGTTGATATCGTACTTAGAGAAGGCAGAGGGGGCTTCTTATAGTGCATCCAGCTGCCCTCAAATATTTATATCCAAAGGACTGCTTGACTTCCTTGAGTCAAAATGGGAGAAAGTGAGGCTGTATTACAAGGAGGAACTTATTACCTGGGCTGCTGCTCAAGGCATCACTGTCTGACGGTGCTTTCTACCCTGTGCTTGCTTCAGACGACTGAACTTGACCTATCCACCCATCATAAATTAAATTCTTTGATCTCATCTGTAACAGCACAGAGCCCTAATAACAATAGATCAAACCCTGGCAGGGACAATATGCTTATTCTTTACCAACTAAATTTTAATTAGTAAACAGGGCAGGGGAAGAATCCACCTTTGCAGAACAAAAAGGGAAAGAAAAAGCATTTTGTACTTGAAAGAAATCGCTGATAAAGAGCAGAGACATCTTTCAGAGCTCTACATCCTTGTTCTGTTCATCTGAAAAACCACATCATCCCCAAACCATTAAACCCAGGATGAATTTCACATTGTAAGAAATCGCCGTGAAAGCAAACATCAAAAGGGGCTGGGGAGGAGGAAGCAGATCAGGTGGGAGAGCAGTGGCACGATGCCTTTTATCCACTGTTCATACAGACCCATCCCGATGATTATCCGCCTGGAGCGTGTTTGGGCTGCCTGGTGCCCGTGGCTGGGACAGTCGAGGCTGTGGCTGAGCCAGACTCCCACAGCTCCCAGGGCCGTTCAGTGTTTGCAGAGCAGCCGGGAAGAGCCGCACGGCTCCCGTGGTTCATTTTCTGTTTGCACAGGGCGGATTTATTATCACTGGGATCGTCGTGGGCTCCCCTTTACACCACATAACTTCGGTTGGCTCATGATATCCAGGTGAGCTTGTGTGCTCTCAGCAGCCTGGATCCTTCCAGGCAGACATAAATACTTAATCCAAGTGTTCCCATCAGCAGTGGCAATTGTTAAGGCAGGATTTTTGGTGCCTGTGCGCCTCAGCTCACTTTATGCCAAAGTAGAAACAAATACTAAGTAAATCTTCTTTTGCTGGAGCACCCACGATGTTCCCTGCCTGTCTGGAGTCTCACACCAGGGTGCAGCAACAGCTGGTCCCTTGGTGGGATGGTACATGGACCTCTCACCCCGTTCCAGCCCATGGCTCTCACAAAACCAGCAGGTATTTTGCAGGAGGTGCAGAAAGTCTCACAAGGGAAAAAGAACATGGACTGATGGAGGTGACGTGCTCATATCAGGCTCATTTCCCTGGGAAAGCAGGCAAACCCCCCAGCATGGCTGATTAAACCTGCCTGGCACAGGAAGAAGACAAGCCCAAGCCAACCCCCCCTGTTTCTGTGACATTACCACATCCCCGGCAAACAAACCCAGACCACGCATGGGAAGCAAGCCCATGGTCAGGGACACTTCACCAAACCTCCCTGAGCATCCAACTCCTCAAGTTTAACCTCTCTTGTTCCAGCAATGCCCTCACTGGGTCTTGGAGATACCACCACTCTCCCTGGGTTCTCAAACAGGTTTGATTTGACACCAAATTCCAGCTGAGCCAAAGTGCTGGGATTTCATCAGCTGTGCATGTCTGGTTGTAAACAGCTACTACCTTAAAAAAACCCCAAACAATCCAATTTTAATCAATAAATCAATTTTAAAAGGAAACTTCCAGGCAGTGAATAAATAAGCCAACTGCAAACCCTTTTTTTCAGTTGGTTGTCAGCATTTTGAAGCTATTTTACTAATTGGTTGTACCAAAACTCCCCACAATTTGTTTACCACTGAAATGCAGCCCCTCTGCAGCGCAAAGCTGTGGGAAAGGGAAAGAAAAATCTGTGTTTCAGCTGAAATCATGGGATTAGTTTCATGTAGGAAAAATCTTAATAAGCAAAGTGGAATTCAGGTTGGACACTGGGGCAAAAACTGGGGCTTTTATCAAATGCCAAGTGACCCTTAATGACTACAGGCAGGTGAGCTGGCCCTGTTTTTATGTCAGCCCTGGTTTTGTGTCCCATGTCCAGGACAGAGGACACAAAGTGTGATACCCTGCAGGTCCTCCCTCTGCTACGTCTGATGTGGGATGGGAACCAATGCCCAGCCAGGCTCCAGGTACAGTTCCTAAACCAAAAACATTTGGATTTTCTTCCCATATTTTAATGCCCACTCTGGAACAGATATTTCATTTTTACGCCATAGACCATGCACAAACCAACAACAAATTTCATTAAGAGGAGAAAGAGAACTGAGAAAACAACCGTGTTATTTCTTCAGATGAGTTTTCAGTTACTCCCTTAGAAGTTAAAAAAACCCCAAATATGGTAAAGCTTTCCCACTGCAGTCTCCATGAGCACTTGCTCAGCATGAAACCCTGCCCACCCCAAATCAAGTGAGGGAGTCAAAGTTTGTGTGGCACGTGTAAATACAGGTAAGCTTTGGGACAGAGAAAGCACAAACCAGTGCAAGAATAACCCAAAAATAAACCAGCAAAATCCACCCAGAGAATGGGCAGGACCCAGGCTTTGGTTCGATCACAACTGAAAGGATAAAAAGGAGGAATCCATCACCCCATGGATTTTCGGACCATGGTCACAACTCACACCCATCAATTACTGGTGCAGCTACAGCTGCCAGGCAGTTCTGAGAAGCAGCTCAAGACATCTGGAAGGAGAGGGACTCATTCTCCTCCCACTGCCACTGCAGACGGTGCCGAGGCCACGCAGCCCAAGTCCATTCTGTTCCTCAGTGGAATAACAGATGGTTTTGCCACCTACCACTACTCACTGCCTCGTCAAAGCCTCGCGTGTCGTGTGTGGTCCGGAGTCGGGTCGTGCAACCAGCCAGAGCCCTCAGCTCCATTTCCAGTTCACATGACTCTAATAGGCCCTCAGCTGGCCCAAGAAATTCCCAAACATCTCTTTCTGCAAACAAGGAGTTGGGTTTCTTTTGTCTTGCAATCAGGGGAGACAAATTCTCCCCTTAACCACGGTTTAATTTATTCCTTTTGGTTGTTGTTGCCTCCACCTAGTGCAGCTGTCTAGACTGGGGTGGTGGTGGTTTGCTTTCTTTTTTTCCTCTTTAGTTGGGGATTTTTGGAAGCTGCCTTTGCTTCTTTCCGAAACAAGTTTATTTTTAGTGTCACTTTTTCCATTGGCAAGATGCTATGGCTGAGGGAGCTGCTCTCAGAGGAACTGAGCTGCCTTCAGTGTGAAAACGAAAAAAGCCTGCCTGGTTGGAGGTCAGGAGCAGGAGGAAGCAGCCGAGGTGGCATGGAGATGGTCCAAGGGAAGAGGGTCCCGTGCATGCCAGTGGGAAGAGCGCACACATCCCCTTCAAAACTGCTTAACCTAGGAGGGTTATGGCACCTTCTGATATCTTCTTGGACTGATCTCCTCCTTGGGTAGAGCTCCGTGTGGGAGGGATGCCAACAGGACTTGCACCTGCCCAAGCCATGGTACTCTCAACTCTTCTGTTGTCTTCCAAGAACAAGTAAACATTCCTCAATTAGCCACCTGAGAGCTTTAAATCATGGATAACCTTGCCACAGGAACCTTCCACCAGCACTGAACAGTTCCCAGGTGATTTCTCAGGAAAGGGGATCACAGACACTGGGGTTTTTTTTGTTTTGCTTGGCTGTTTACTACCCTACAGCCTCCTGGCTGCCTTCTCGCCATGCTGACCTTGCTTGCTCCTGCTCTTTCAGATCCGTATTTATTCCACTTTTCCTCAGAAATACGGACTCCTCTGATTTTCCCACAATTTTGCTGGTGTGTGTTTTCAAAAAGCTGGGAAAGGATGGCAGCGTTCAGCGCTGAGTTCCCTCCTCACCTGCAGAGTTTAATTCCACTGCAGTGATCATCTCCTTAATTACCACTAGTTTACTACCTTGCAAAGATGAAGGGTGTAAAAATCCAACTTTTTTTTTTTTTTGGTAAAGGAAGAGGTGGACTTGAAATAATTGGATAAAAATAAGACTGGACTCTTATTTTTCCAGTGCCAGTTTCCAGCATTCACAGTGCTCAGACCAAAGACTTCCCGACACCGGCCCAGCTTCCCTGAGCTCAACACATCCCAAATACAGCGATACCAAGAGGGCAGAAGGAATGAAAGTAGTATATTTTAAGGCAAACCCTGCAGGCTTTTAGGGTGGGAATGAAGAGGTGGGGGAGGGCATTAAAACACACGCACAAAACCCCAGAATTAAGCAAGCGAGACCATTCCAGTTGAGCTGTTTCAGCCATTGTCTTACAACAACTTTAAACCCAATTGCTTCTTTTTAATGAGGTATTTTCTTCCTCTTAACCACCCAAATCTAATCCATGATGTTAGTCCAACTCAGAGAACTTAAAATCAGAACATTGGGGCCTTTCTTAATCCTCTTAACTTGCCAAAGGTTTTCTAATCACACACCTCTTCCTTCCTACTTAGGACTGGTTTTTTTCCACCACCCTTTGTCTTCTGTTTACAGCTGTGAAAAATTAGAATCCAGGCAGTAAAAGCTCTACATAACAAATGAGTATTTAGAGATGGCTTGCATGTTTCATTGAAGGAAACTAGGCATGTTTTCTTAATTATTTCATCAAATCATATCTTTCCTGGGCTCAGATACTCAGCATTTTTGAAGGACATTCTTTAATCCATGGTCTTTTGTTCTAATGAATAATTATCTTCAGAAGATAAACCCTGGCTCATGCTGTGGTCGCTTAGCACCTTTCACAAGATGTGGTAGGTCAATAAAGCTGATCTCATATGAAACCTGGGAATCCTCCTACACCTCTTCCAGGTCCTCCTGAATCCCGGTGTCTCAGGAGAGGATGCAGGGCTTAACCAGTGCTGTGGTCTCGTCATCCCAGGGTGATGTCAGGACTTCTCATTCAAAGAAGCTGGAAAAGCTCTGATCCAGCACTGATTGATTTCAGGGCTCATAACCAGAGTTGTATAAATACACCTGATATCTACCACCCCCTCAAACCTGGGTCTTCCATGATCATGGCTAAACTGGCATAGGAGACTGGCACTTTTGGGGCTCTAAAGGACACCCTGCTATGAAGGCCAGGGAGCCACACTGGAGTGAAAATTGCATATCAAGAGGAACTTGTCATCTTTCATGAAGTTTTATGACCAGTGAGGGCAGCAGGTGTCCTCAGTGATTTTGCAAGCCTAGCCATTTCCAGATTTCCCTTCAAACCTGTGAAGTGCTAGAGCTGCTGGCTGAGCACTGGCTCGCAGGGTCATTCTTTGCTGTTGGACTGCACTGAACTCACCAGGCATGGCTGATCAGCCTTTCCCATCACATCAGGAGCACATGGCAGGAGCTGCTGTCAAGGTGAAGGGCCTGAGAGGGAGTTGGAATGCAGGAGCCATGAGTAATCAATTGTCCAAGGGACAGTCCCCAACACGTCCCGGTCCAAATTAGGTTTCAAAACAAAAACAACCAGAAACTTCCTTCCTGCCCCTCGGTGCATGTGAGAGAGATGGGTTTTACTGAGTGGGCCACTGAATAGATATCAACTAGGAGCCAAGCAAAGGGCTTGAACCAGAACACGACCTGGCACCAATCCCAAGTTCCTTTTGAGTTTGGTTAATATTCTCCACCCATCATTTTTCATGTGCATGTGCCACATCACTTCCTGGTTCTGATTTGCCTGCTATTTGCCCCACGGGTAGGGTGTTACCCATCGAGACTCAAAAATCAGCAAGTAACCCCTCCTCCCCCTCCTCATAAACCCCACACCCATCTCTGAGGGATCCAAGCATCCCTAGCAGGAAGGAGTCCAAGAATTCTTTATGCACATAAGAATGTCCCCTTGCCACATCATAATCCTGTTTGCTACCAGTGCCACACACTGATGGTCTAGGTCAAACTCCAGATGTTAATAAACCTCAGTAACAACTGCTTGGAGAAAATGCAGATAATTGGTCTCATACCTGCTATTAGAAGAAAAAAACCCCAACAAAATACATGATCAAAAAAAAGGTGCAATAAAAAAATGCATCTTGGTTGCTTTTAATATTCTTTTCTAAAAGCTAATTTTAACTCTATGGCTGGAGCTTAAAGGCAGCTGCACATCTGGTGTGATCTGCCAACCTCTGTGGGTCTGGCCCACAGCACTCCTGTCCTTCTTTGCTGAAAGTAAAGCTTTGGGATGCAAAATCACAAAAGCTAGAGGGTTAATTAGTGGGGGATCCAGGATGTTTCCCTATGCTCTCACAGTTTTGGACAGGCTTGGATGTTGATGGCCTCGCTGTGGTCAGGTGCTGACTGTAAAACGACTCCTTCTGTTGCTGTTGCCTGGGTTGCTGGGTTATAAAAGCACTAATAACTTGGCTTGTTGTCACCATTTTTTTCACTGCCTTTGCTACTGCTGCAAGCTTCACAAATGTGCTATACTTGGAAGAATCTATGAGCAACAGTCAGAAGATGTGGTCTGGGATGCTCACAGTGCTATCCGTAGGTGCACTTCTGCTGCCTTTGAATCCCCGTCATTACCATATATGCCCTGCAAAAATAGTTTCCAGGCAGATGTTTATATTTTGCCATTGGATTGGCTGGGGTTCTGAGAGGATCAGATATGGTCAAATTGTGCTGCTGGTGCAGATAATGCAAATCCCCAAAAGATAAGTGAGGTGAACTCTCTGCATAGAGCCACAGGAATTACACGCCAAGGAAGAGTTTCCCAATTAATCAGGAATCAGAGTTGTGTGGACTAAACTCCATGCTGACCTGAGCAGCTGACATTATTGATCAGTGTTATTTCCCAAGGAATTCCAGTCGTTGCTTGCTTCCATCCACAAGTGCTTCATGTTACTGGTTTTCAGGAATGTGTGGTTTGTCAGACTTGCTGCTTCTTCACACACACTATGTTAACACACAGCATCAAATGTCCTGCTGGCTGCAGAAGACAGGTTAACTGTTTTTAAGTGAAAATCATCACATTCAAATACCTGAAACACAGCATCCACTTCTCTCCAGCTCCTGATTTCCACAGTGTGCAGAACAATTCTGCCCAGGCAGCGTCTTCTGTGCAGTGGGAATTTCACCAGGCACTTGAAGGTGCAGTGAGCAGGTCACAGCATCACCAGCTTTGCTGATCTTCCCCAGTGTATCCATGCAGTGATCCAAAATTGCCACTAGCCTTTTTTGGAGATATTTAAAGCTCTTCGGGATGAATAACAGGGCTCTGGAGAAGTGCTTCTGCAAGCTGGTTATCTGTGTCCCTCCAGGGAAGGCAGCTGAGATTGAATTTGTGAAGCTTCACACACACACAGGCCTCTGAGCAACATTTCATCCAGGCTTTCTCTACCTGCCACCACCTCATTTGGTTTATATCCCTGTCTCATCCTGGATATGGATATCCACATATATGGATATAAACACATCACATGGATAAATACAATGAGCACGCAGTGGGCCGAGGCTGCTCTGCTTTGACACTTTTGGCTGATTTCCCCTACAACAGAAACCATCCATAGGTGTCCACCTCGTGCCTTTCAATCCATCCTGATAAACTTTCCCATTACATGCTGGGTTTTAACAGACAAAGCCGGGAGCAGCATTTATGTACAGGGAGGAAATTTATAAAACGTTAAAAACTTTACAAGGAGAGCACATCTTTCAAAAAAAAAAAAAACCAAAAAAAACAGGAGTACAGACTGAGTTGTGCCAGACCTTGTCTGCTTCATGCAAGAAACGTGGTCACTACAGGGCTTTGTTTTGGTGAGAAAGGAACAACTCAGAGATGAGGATGGTGCTCATCCCCTGCGCACATACTTTGGACATCAGGACTTCCTATATTCATAATTTAGTGTGTGTACATGGCCCATTTGGGTGAAACAGCCTCACCCTAAAGAGAACAGAGAGATTCTGGAACAGGCAATAACTTCATTTAGAAGGAGAAAGGAGGCAGCTGGAGAAGAGGGGAGTGAATGCACGAAACCCCGAATCCTGCAGTTGTTACCCCAGCATTCTTCAGGAATTGCCGTGGTCTGTATAATGTGGGTAGTTTGGAGCAGTTATGCAGCAAATATTTTTCCCCAAGCACTTTTCATGCTCGAGTTTTAGGTTTTCAGAGGGATATTTTTATTTTAATTTTTTTTTTTGAAGGAAGATCAACGGCTTAATGAAAAAAGTCTGAGATGCAAGAGCGAGGCTATCGCTTCAAGAGTGCTTCCAGATTTACATAAATAACATTCCTGCTGCATAAACATCTTGGCAAAGGCAGAGCATCTAACCCCCTTCCTACTCTATTGGCCTCCACTAAATTCTGCAGAATATTAAAACCCCTTGATGGTAACGTGTTCTCGGCCAGAAACAAATCATTAGTTTGGATGAGGGCATCAAACTGCATCTGCTCTGTTCCCTGAAGTTCCAAGTGCAAGAGATTTAGGAGGGAGGGGAGAGGATTTCTTTGATAGAAGGATTTAGAAAAATGGCAATTGGTAGAATTTTTAAGCAGATACAGAGATGAGGGGACGCGTCTTTCCCAGAGACACATGGCAATGGTCTGGTGTAATTAAACGCGGAGATGGGCTCAAGCTGTGCAGTTTGGAGGTGGATCTGAACGCTCAGGAACTTTTGTTCTGCCCACTACACATGGCTGAGATGGTCCATTGATCAACTTCATCAAGAGTCAGGAAAGGGTAAATCCAGGCTTATGTCTAAGTGAAAAGAAGGGGGGGAAAATGGAAGAGGGGAGCTGTGAAATACTGCAGGGGACTGACTACCTGGCTGGCAGGGAGCTGAAGTGAGGGAGGGTCCCTCCATGCTGCAGGGCCATCTAAGCCCTTGACATGGAGCTTTCATGGGCCTGGATGTGGCCCTCATTGCCAAAACTCCGCAGAGAAGTCAGAGAGGAGGGATGGTACAGATGAAGCCAGTTTTTATTCACCTTTGGGTTTTCTTACACAGAATGAATTATTTTGGCATCAGTTCTACTCTTTCAAGAAAGCATCACAAAGCCAAAGCTACTCTACGCAGCTCCTACCCACCGAGGCAGCAAGTGATTGATCCCACCAGAGGAACTCTCTTTTGCTGGGAACATTAATGAAAATTAGGGGCAGTTGAGGGTCCTTTTTTCTTTTCAATCCAGTCTGTCTCTCATGTTTCCTCCCTCCAGAAAGAACCAGCTTTCTGCCTCCTCAGAGGTTCTTCTTTAAGCCCACGAGAGCATCCTGCGTGGATCTGCAGGGACAAACGATTTCTTGAAACACACTGGTCTCAATCAAACCTAATCTCTCATGACAGGGCAGAGCAGCCTGGACATCCATTAGATTTAGCACAGCTACTCCAAGCAGTGCTGTTTTATGCAGCCTAGGCTTTGATAGGCTTTGGGAATTTTCTCCATGGTTCCTTATGAGCCCGTCGGTACCCCTCACATTTCAATGACCACAATATGAACATTAAATGTATTTCCTTTCCCACAGCTGGATGTTGTCCCATCTGTTCTGAGACAGCCAAAGTGTCAAGTAAGCCAGGCAAGGCAGACAATTTTTCATGCAAATCTGTTGACTTTAGGATTTTTAAATATATGTCTTTTTAATAACCCACAGATTATCTCACAAAAAAAAAAAAAAGGGTCATTTGCAAGAGTTCCTCCAGCAGTCCTTGGCATTGTTAGCCAACATTGCAATGCACATATATTATCCTCAGAAGAAAATCTGGCAAAAGGACAGAGAGAAATGCCATGTATAGTCACTCTAATGGCTTAGCCTGGGATGTTGTCTCTGACAGCACTCGGCCTGGATGCTCCAGAGGGATGCACGGAACCCCCTGAACAACTGCACCCTCCAACCACTCGCCAGCTGTGCAGCACAGGTGGAACCAAGAAAAAACAGATTTAAAGTATTGCAGCAGCCCCAGACAGGGGAATCAGGATCTTGGCCTCCTTTCCTGGCACCTTCAGTGTCCCTGTGCCCCCGGTACCAGGGTGGGCAAACCCAGACACCTCCTCCAACAGCGCTGCATGGCCACGAAGCAGCAGCTGCACCCACAGAGTTAGGTCTCAAAAAGATTTGCACAAAGTCAAGGAAATAACCTGTTAAATCAAGCCTGTGCTTATACTGAGCTGGCCTCCTGTCACAGGTGGCCAGCTCAGTATAAGCACAGAGTTTACAATTAATTTAATTCCAAAATCTGCCAGTGTCTCAGTGCAGGAGCAGCCCCTGCTCAGCACACACTGACTCACGTGCTCATCTGAGCTCTTGGAGCAAGGCAGGGATGTGACCAAATGAAGTGACTTGTACCTATGAGACACCACACCAGTGACACAGGAGAGCCTTTCTCACCTCTTGGTTTTCAAACCAGCTTTTAAACCCCTTTTGCTTTTTAATGAGATGCTTCACAATAAAACAGACTAGAGGAAGCAGCTGGAAAATCATCCTGTGATGAAAGCCAAGGATGTTAATTGCCTTGCTGACATACTTCATATGACAAATTTGCCATCAGAGCCCCACCTGGCAGGAGAGGATACTGCCCAGAGAACGATGTTCATGCCTCTGGATTTCATTCCTTTTTCCCAGAAAAGCCTGCTTCAGTGGGCACCCAGAGCACACCTGGTCTTACCTGGGGTCTGGGGAAGGACGAGACCGAGAAGCAACAGGAAAACAGGAGAAACTGAACCTACCCCAGACCTACACACACCTCTCATTCTTTTAAAACTTAGGTGGATATTTGGCTTACCCAGGTGCAGATCATTTCTCCATATTAAAGGTCTGATCTACCAGGGTCCAGAATAACTCTGGGAAGCTCACACAGCCAGAACAGTGGGACACCGCTGGAATAACAGGAGGAAAGGGGTACTTGCTGCACTGAAGACTCTAACTCTTCTAGTAGCTTCTGCTGGGGCAGCCCTGCAATCACAGAAGGTGCCTGCCATTCTAGCACCAAAATCACCAGAGAAGGGGCAGTCATGGGCTGTACGTAGAGCCAAGCCAGCATCATGCAGACCCAAGGCTCTGTCTTGAAAAGCAGACCAGTCCCATTTCCCTAACACACATTTTACCTGGGAATGGAGGAACCACAGGTCTCTGGATAACTTGGGAACTTTGCCACTTCATCCAATTCCCTCCTTCAAAAAAAAAAAAAAAAATCCAGCTTGTTTTCTGAAACTCTGCTTAAAAGAGCTGAGTTCCTAAACCCAGAGTGCGTGATGCAGAACAGCTGAGTTTATGTAAGGCTTGTTATTAGAAACAGCCCATGGTTGAGCTGGGATTTCATGAGATGCACCTCATTCAGAGCCCGGGCAGACACACCGTGAGCATAGGTCCATCCACACAGCCTGGCTAAGAGTGAGGATTTTGCTGCCTTTCAGTGCCTGGGGCAGATCCTGACTCAGAGATTCCTCCATGTTATTTTCCATGGGAGGAAGCAGGAGTTATTTTGTAGAGGGTCTGAACAGACGAGATGCCAGCTCCTTGCTGGTAAATACCACTTCCAACCTCACTCGCAGGCTCCAACAGATGTTTCTACTTTTCAGAGTAATGGAAATTTTATGGACCATTTTCTCCTCCTTCTCCTGTTCCCTAGGATGGAGTAGCGGATCCAAAATGCCCTGGGAAATGCAGTGGTCTCCTCCTGAAACTCACTTCAGAGCAGTGTCTCCAGCAGACCAGGGAGACAGAGTCAAGCCACTCAGTTGTGGGTTGGTTTCCTCTGGAGAACCAGACACCATCTGCTACCAGGCAGCTGCACAAAGGCTCCACTGTCCAACAGCTTTCACTGGAGAAGCTCAAAATCCTCCTGAAGGATGAGCTGCTGGCTACCAAGCTGGGTAGAGAGCCCACAGGTATGCAAAAGAGTGGTTAAAAAGATTTGGGAACCATGCTATTATTTTTTATGCCCTTGTGCTGGTCATCATTCATTACAGCTGGAGAAACTGAGGCAGGTGAAGTCATTCACTGAATCAGAGCAGAGCTGGGACTTAATCCACATGTACAAGGTACCAGTGTGCTCATCACAAGACAGCACTTCCCCAAAACGCAGAGTAATGGAACAGAGAGGGGGAAAACCTTTGCCAATGCAGACAGTGTGGGATAGAAGAGTCTGATGTGCATCCTGAGGATCCACATTTTCCCTTGCATCCCTCTCATGTCCCTGGGCTTAGCCTACTGTGTGAGAACCCCAGCATCCCCCCAGACTGCTCAAATAAACCCTGTGTGTTGCAATGCTCCTTAAGCAACAATCAAAAAAAACTTGGGGAATCCCATTGACTCACAGCTGTATTAATTATTATTTTTTTAAGGGCCCAGGACTTGGCGAATGAGAATATTATCCCATGGGGATTGAGAACACAATGGAAACAGGAAACTTTTAAAATGCATTTCTGTGGAGATATTATCTCAGTGCTGTAGGACACAGGATTTACTTAATTGCAGCCAAGGAAGTTTTAGATTACGCTTTGCAATGTCTGCACGAACGTCTCAGCTATCACAGGGAAAGGCTCCTTGCATGGCTATTTCCTTTAAGATATGTGCCTTACCCTGAACACGTTCACTGGAGGGGATTTGGTGATAATGCAAGAGGGTTCGGGGCACTTCAAAGCCTTAAATGAGATGCAGGGCATCACAGCCCATGATAAAGAATATGAAATTGCTTTTCTAGCAGATGACATCCTGCTTTCTCTCAGTGAAACACAAGCCTCTATTCAATGCCTTGGAGAAGTTTGAGAGGTTAACAATCCTGTTTCGGGTTCTTTTTGTGTGCATAAATATGACCAAGACAGGGGCAATGCCTCCAGGCACCTACCCAGCAAAATCCCTCTTAATTTCCCATGCCAATAGTCCCTAGAAGGATTCAAATCCATAAGAAGCCAAATCTCTCTTCACTTAAATAAACTTATAACAGTAAGTCTCCAACCCTTTTATGTGACACACATCATGGTTTTCAAAGATGGTCTAACTCCCCATTATCTATGCTTGATTAGGTCCACTTACTGAAAATGGCCATCCTCTTGAGCACTTCATTTTCTGCAGGGCCCCTCAGTACTTGAGCCTTTAACAGCACTTGAACCTAATCCCACACCCCATTCCTCAAAAAAAAAACAACCCAAAAAACCCCACAAACAAACAAAAAAAACCAAAACCCCCCAAACAAACCACCCACAAAAAAATCCCCAAAAAGCCAAAACAAAAAAGAGGAGAAAACTAAGTAGAATACTCACCAGTTTTATACAGCTCTGGGTGGGACCAATTCTACCCTAAGCAGCACCTAAGAATCCAAGTTCCTCATATTGGAGGAATGATGGAAACTGATTCACTGCAGATTTGTGTCCTGTGTCCCCAGCTTTTACTCCTTACATTTCATATTCCTGTCCCTGTTGCCCCTGCTGTTCTCAGACCTCACGGCTGCGTCACTGCAGTTTCCTGAGGGCTGTGTGTGAACCATCCCCAGCATTCTCAAGCCGATGGGCATGTGAAGAGCCAGACACCAATCTGGGATAACTCAAGCTCTCCAACCTTGTTTGTGGTGGAAACACCACATTTGGGTCCCCTTTGTTCACTCACTTGCCAATTCTACTGAAATCTGCTGAGGACCCAGATTGGAACCTATTCCCTCTCACACGGCTGAACTTGGTTTTGTGGGTCCAAATACCTTGGGAGAATTGATAGATTGAAACAAACCCATTTGAAACTGGGTTTATTTTCAGGGAAGACTCAGATCATCTCCTCAGTCCTGCACTGGAACAGCCACGTGCTGTTTTCTGCTCCAGCCCAACTTCTTGTTGCCACCATGCAGCCCCAGCGACATCAGATCAACAGGGTCATCCTGCAAGTGTCCTGGCAAATGGACAATATGGAATGAATAACCAGGTCTCTCCATGCCAGGGGCTTCTCCAGCAGACCAGGGAGACACCAGCACCTCCAGCAAAGCTGTGCTAAAAGGTGTTCCGAGGAACCAGCAAAACCCTACATTAACCTCCCACAGTGGAAGCCTTGATCCTAGCACTGGAAAATTCCAACTCCAGCCTTCAGAGACAAGATACCTTGTTAACGAAACAGCACCAAATTAAGCAACCCAGCTTCCTTGGATTCTTGTTAATTTAGGAAGGATGCCAGGTAATCCAAACAGCAGTGAGATGATGGGTTCAATAGCCCGAAATCTGTGCACACAGCAGCGGGTAATACAACATTCCAGATACATTCCATATACAATGGGCATAAGCTCCCAAAATCCTCAAGGCAATCATCCCACAGCTCTAGACAGAACAGCTTAGAATTCAAAACTCAAAAGAAAAGAAACAAAACCAAAAAACATCGTGATACAGGAGAAAGTGAAGAGATGCTTGTGTTTGTTTTGTTCTGGGGCAGAAAGCAGAGCACTTGTATGCAGTGAGTGCTCCTGGATCTGTTATTACATCTGTTCCACCAGATTTGCCTGCAACTGTTCCTCTTCTTTCCCAGGAACAATAAAACCCATGAGCTGCAGGCCAAGTGGCGAGTGTCCCATGACCTGCTCCAGATACTAAGTCTGAAGCTACTGAGAGGTTTCAACAGCTACTGTGAAATGATGCAACCAATTAATTCCATGTGCTGGCTTTCAAGGTATCAAAAGAAGAACCATCTTTCAAGTAACACCAGAAGAGAAAATAATGATTAATTTTTAATCCTCACTAGTTCTTTCCTGATGCTGAAATAACAAGATGAGGTGCTTGTACAGCTTCTTCTCTGCCTGTGAATGTACCCTCACACCACAGTGAGGCTTTGATTGTCCCACAGAGATCTCAAAGTCTGGTCTGGGTACTACCAGTAGTTGCCCAAAAAGACCCTTCCAAGGAGCCTGATCTCTGAGGTTCCTTTCAAAATGTGGCACCACCAGACTCCAGCACTGGTGGTTCTTCTACTAAACAGCCCCTTAAATAAATCTCTAAACAGCCAGAAAAGAGTGTCATTGTTTTTCTATGACACAGCCCAGAGGCTGACTGATGCAGAAGGTCACTTCCATCAGCATTACAGCTGGAGCCCCTTGTTCATTTTAAGCTTGTCCAAATGCTGCCTCCTGTCACCTCCTGGCCTCACGTCCTCCCTCACAAAACACCACCTGAGGGACTGCAGTCAGCATCTATTTTTTGCAAACTCAGCCTTCTGCAAAGTTATGCAAACAAGAAAAGACTTTGAATGGGGATGTAACAAACAAGTTCATTTTTCCAAGCCTCAAAATAAACAAAAATTTGCTTCTTTTTTTTCCTGCTCCAATCCAAGATTCAAAGAGATCATCTTTCATCCATCATCCAGTTAATCCATCCTTGTTGCTAATGTTAGGAGATATGTCTTATGGGAAAGGCTGCCCTGAGCCAGCACACACAGCTTTTTAGGAATATTATGCTTTAAAAAATTTATTTTTAAACTAAATCAGAGATTCCTGAGTATTTCTATGGTGACCTGAGCAGCTTTGCTGCCCTGACTCATGGTTGCATGGCTTCCATCAACATTCCCAGTGACTTTAGACCAGAAAGAAGACACAAAGCTATTCCCCTTCTCTGCTGAAGATTGCCCAAAAGTTACCTGCTCAGTTAAACCAATTCTGACAATTTCAGTGGATAAAAATCCTTTTCAGTTTCTGCACCAACATAAATTTGCTTTTCAAACCAGACGACTTTCTAGAATACCACTGAAATACCTCAACACTTGAGCCCACAACACCACATCTATTATAAATATAATCATCATTTAGAGCTACAATCAGAAATGGTAACAAAGTTGTATCACAGTAGTTGTTCATCTGCAAATCATGTGTATTTTTACAAAATAAACGAAGCATACTCTGCTCTCTCTCCCTTCCAGCCCCCCCAGCCACAACCCCCACAACCAACCTCAAGCAGAACAAGCCATAATGCAGAACAAAAACAAAATAAAATTGAAACCTGATAAGGCCACATTCTCAGGGAGAAGCCATGTGTGAGATATTTTTGCTTAATTATTTCAAGCAATGTATGGCCCCTTGGCTGTCACCAAGGCTGGCCTGTCAGGGTAATATCATGAGGAACTATTGTGCAGAGAATCACTAGATACTTCAAGTCTTTGAGACCCTGCTAATCAGCTCATGTTTCATACTCTCTTACCAACTTTTACACTGAAATAGAGCCCTTACTGGTTTGTATCAAGCCCTTTTCCTCCTCTTGTACGTGTTAGAGAGAAGTTTGGGAGCAGATATGTGACCCCTTGCCAGTTTGCATGCACAGACATTGCTGCTGCCACTGGTTCAAAAGCGGGTTTTCAGTCTCACCAGACCCACAGAAAATGCAGTTTAAAGTCAGATTGCAGATAAACAGTGACTGTTGATTATGGCTGAAGAAATAACTCAGCAGGAGGGCATTCCAGTGCCCAGGCTCCAGCCAGTCATGCCTCAGTGCCCCGTGGATCTGGCTGAGAAGACAGGTGCTTTCAGCCCTAAATTATACAGGATATTGAAAAAGCACCCACTGATGATACTAGAAAGGGAGCTGTTTGCTTTCCAAATAGTCCCTCTTTGAGCTGAGCTGGGGCTTAATATCTGGAGGGAATAATGGCATGATTTTTCCTCTGTTACACTGTGGAGAACATAATACACATTGTGTAAGGAACCTGCTGGATGATGTAACTCTGCTTCCATGAGAGCTCCAGCACTGGAGAAGGCAAAGGGAAGTCTAGCTCAAACATGCCAGAATACCTTGCTGGCTAGAAATTTTCCAAATAACTTAATAAGTGCATTAGCAATAACAAAAAATCCTAACCCCAAGACAGAGCTCATTAATGAACTTTAATATTTCTAAATGAAATAAATCAGAAAGGTGAGGGTTGGGTTGGTGTCCTGAGTGCTGCAATACAGGGACAAATCACTTTATAGAAAATCAAGAGAAGCTGCAGAGGGTCACAGAAATTCCACAAGTGAGAACTGAGGAACTTCAGGTGAGCACGGAAATCTGGCAGCGCTTTTAGATGGAGAAATAGAACAGCAGAATGAAGCTTCAGATGGCACAAAGACCCATCCTAAGGAAAGAGGAAAGAAAGCCAGAGCAGTGCTCCCTGCAAGGGCTGATTTCAGAGAGTCACTTTCGGGGAGGAAAGTGCTGGCAAAGAGAAGCAGGGAATCTGCAGTGTTTACAAACACCACATGAAGAGGTAGAGCTTGTAATGAAAGCAGAGCAGAACGTCCCCTGCGGAAAGGGAGGGGGTGGGAAATGAAGAAATTTGGTAATTGAACTTCCTGGAATAATGCTTTTTAAATCTCTTAACAAGGCATAGATCATGACTTGTAAAACGCGAAAATAATGCCTCTGACAGTAAAAGGAATACGAACATCAGACTCATTCCTCCTATGACGTGCTATGGCAGCGATGCAGCAGCTGCCCGGGGAGCTGCACGCACTTGAAAACAAAGCCAAACACAGCTGCCCTGGGTAAAAATTGCATCCTGTGTTGTATTTTCAAACCAAACATTTAAAGAGGCTGCTCGTTTGGGAAGCATTTCATTTCCTTTGCAACACAGTAGTAATACTGGCATTCCCAACTGATACAAACAAGAAATCACAGTCACAGAATGGTTTGGGTTGGAAGAGACTTTAAAGATCATCTCATTCTGCCCCCTGCCATGGGGACACCTTCCATTATCCCAGGTTGCTCCAAGCCCCATCCAACCTGGACTTGGACCCTTGTAGGGCTGGGGCAGCCACAGCGTCTCTGGGCAACCTAAAATTGAAGATAATAAATGGATCTTGTAGTTAATCGAAGAACAGAAGCATGTCTCAGGTAACAAGACTAAAGCTAAGCAGCAAGGGTAACCAAATCCAAGTTTAAGCAGCTGATTCAGCTCTGCCTGTGTCAGAGCATCCCTCCTGCAGGCACAGGCAAGACCCCACAAGCTCATGTGCAAAGGGAATATCCTTCATTATTTTCTAGCTACTGAAAAAATCAAGATGTGCAATACCCAGTCTGTTTCCTTTCCAATATAAAGTCTAAAATTCTTCTGTGTTGAAGCTTCCATCTGCTGGTCTTATTCTTACTACTAGGAGCTGGAATAGGGTTGATTACTTTTTTTTTGGAGACTTCACCCCTCAAGTTGTAACTTTCGAACTCCTTAAATCCCACGAATATTCCCATTAAAATGTTTATCCAAGACAAAGATTAATCAGTTGTTTCTTCACTTTGTTTTCAGGGCTCCTCTTACATAGACTCTTGTCTACCCCAGCTCTACGAGCTCAAGTGGCCATCCAGAGGGGACTGGACACCCAGGCATTTACATTCCAAGCTTCACTCCCCGTTACATGTACATGTCCTTTTCTTGTTTATATCTCAAAAGATTAATTTCTACCCCAACATACATTTAGTTTGTTTATGGGAAGCTGCTTCTGTCTGCATGAACTTCCTTGTAGAAGTTTAGAAAAGGTCCTGCTCCGCTGTAGCTGCTGGACTGTGAGGGGTTTGAGATGAAATGACCAAAACCCATTAAACTTTAACTGAGTCAAACCAAAATACCTCACTGGAACAGCAGCAATAGTGCTTGAAGGAGCAGATGCAGCCCCTGGAATACAGAAAATATCTTAACCTTGCAACTTTAGTGGCTGACTGTATGATGTGAAAAACTAAAAAAATCAGTCAGGTATATTTCTCACCAAATTGTCCTGTTTCTGTCCGTTCCCCTGAGAACTGAGCCACTCATTTCTGGATGAAAACACCTCCTTTATCCCTGACTCCCTCCTTCATCTTCTTGTTCAGAGGCTGAAGTCTCTGCTCCACTCCGCTCTTAATTTGTCAGCCTATTCCTTTAGAATTGATGTGTTCTTACCAAACTGTGAGAAAAGCTCAAGTCTTGGCATTTTTCATCCTCAGTCAGTGAGGATGAGACACTGTGGATGGTCCATATTCATAACTGGCTCATAAAAGTGAATACAAAAGGAATTATTTTACCAACAGTGCAAAATCCTTCAGGGTATTCAAAACTGGATATGTGGAGTGTTGCAAGAACAGGCTGCCAGGGCAGTGGTGGAGTCCCAATCCCCGGAGGGCTTTAAAAGTTGTGTAGATGTGGCACTTGGGGACGTGGGTTAGTGGTGGCCTTGGCAGTGCTGGGTCAATGGGTGAACTTGATGATCTTAAAGGCCTTTTTCAACCTAAATTCTCATGTGATTCTATGAAAATGATACTGTGAATTTCATCTGCCTTTGAACCATGATGCTAAACACGAAGTAACTCACATGAAATCCACAGCTCACCCATGCTCTGAACGTGGCATCCAGCTCTGGAACTGCCTTTCCCTACATTTCAGGAGTTTGTAATAAGACCAGAAGAGTGATAAGAACAGGCTGTATACAAAGAAAAGTGTACATGAATGACAGCTGGAGGTAAGGCATGAAGATTAATTGAATGGAAAAGCTGAAGAGACAATTCACTCTTTTCTCATTACATCAACAAATTAGGGGAAAAGCTAATGAAATAATCAGTCAGAAAAGGAAAGTGTGTTTCCTGCACAACAGTAATTTAATTGTGAAACTCATTGTCTGGGATGTTTCAGATCCCAAATCATGAGGGATTTACAAAGAGCAGAGGAAGCAATGGCAGATGCTGCAGTGAGGGCTGTGGGATGGAGACACAACAAACCAGCAGCAGCCACCAGGAGGGATCAGATATGCTGATGCATGCCCTCATCTTACATTTCTCTAAGCAGCTACTGTCAAAGTGAGAGGGGTCTATTATGAGTGAAAAAGATAAGTTAAGGAAGAGAACAGGATGTTCATGTTCCCTGTGCTTGATCCCAGCCCACTGCAGATGGTGCTTGGGACTCCCACAACCACCCCCCTGCTCCCTTCCAATGGGAAGACGCACAAACTACTGTCAGTTTTTCCAGGTTCTGGGGAGATGCAGTCTCTGTGTTGCCCAGCTCAGCACAAAATTCTTTACTGCCTCTTCTAGACTTGCTTTTATTAGCCAACTTACAAGATCAAGGAGCAACTGCATGACAGGGCTTTTTCACCAGTATTTTGCTATTGCATGCATTTGCACTGTCTGAAATCTGCACAGACTAACCCACTCAACACATTTTCTTTCATTCTTTTCAATAATGTGTAAGATTTCAAAACAACTCTGTTTTTAAAACTATTAGCCCCATAATCAGGTTCTTGGCTTTCTACTTAATAGTATTCCAGAAAGCAATATAGACATTTCCAAAGGTGTTCTCCTGGAATTTAAGTGCCTCATACAGAACTCCACATATTTATATATTCAGTATATGATTCCAGGTCTTGTTTCCTACCTGCTACTTTTTCTAGGGCAATAGGAGCATTATTTACCTTGACTTTCTTCAAGGCTTTGGCCACAGCTCCTTACTCCTCCTCAGAGCGCTGCTCTGCTCCACCTCCATTCCTGCCTCCACCTTGTGTAACAAGAACATCATGTCATTTAATATTTCTGGACTCAAGTAAAGGAGAACCACATTTCCTAAGATCCCACATGACAACACAGCTAATTTAGTGATAATGAAGATGACGCACAGGAGGTTGGAGGGGGCCAGGAGGTTCCAACTGCCAGGCAACTGCGCAGACTGACAAAGAGCTGCTGGTTTGAAATGAAGCTTCAAAAACTTTAGAAGGACCCACTTTCTTCATACCTGCAGAACCCAGATAATTCCATTAAAAAACAGAAGCAGGGAGTGTTGCATGCAGCTGCCATTCCCAGCCAAGCTGGGATCTCATTACCAACTACCCCACTGGGATTCTCCTGTGGGCAGTTCCCCATCATTTGGGACAGATTTCCTTTGACGTTTAGAAGACACTCAATATGGATCAGGGGGCTTTACTTTCACAAAGGTATTGATTTCCCAAAAACCAGAATATGGCTTGTACTCAGTCCCAACCATCTCTCTGCCCTCTCTGACCCTCACCCACCCACGCTGCGTGTCTCCTCCTAGGAGACAGCCTGTAAAGACCAAGTCAAAACAGTCAATAAATATCAAGATAATTAGACACTCATGATTGAGATAATTAGACACTGTTGACCAACTGATCTCACAAGAATGAGAAAGGACAAGCTCACATTTGCCAGACATGCTGAGCACAGACTGCTGTGAGGGTGACACACATCACAGGGCGGGTGGGAGCATTTTTTGTCTTTTAAACAGCCTCCTAAGCATGATTACCTGTGAGCAGCCCAGACCGGCAGGTATCTTAACATACCAGCACCTGGATTTCAGCTGCTGGATGAGGCATGTATGGCCCTGGTTTATATTTATGGTTCTGAGGGTTTTGATGGAAAGTTGTTGGATGCGTTACACAGGTTTAGGTATGCTGATATTGTATGTTCTTTTTGTCTCTATAATTAATTCTAAGTTTTTCCTGGTTTCTTTAGCAGAGGAACTCAAATCAGCTTGCCCTTCTGGGAGGACCTGCTGCAGCAAGAGTGATCCAGGTGTGTCTGCTCATGAGCATCCTTATCTCAGTGCTGGAGCAGTTCCTCCATCCTCCCACCCCGAGGTACCACACCTCGTGCTGCACCTTCCTTATATTCATCACCAAGGAAATACATGTACAAATTACTTGTCCAGTTTTTGCTTAATTTTAAGTTTGGAATCAAACAACTGGCAAGTAAAATCTCTCTTGGTCTTGAGCTGTCTGCAGTATCCAGTGAGTCTCTTTCTACCTTCCAGCATTGAGGCTCAGCCCATGTCTAAGGACTCTGTCCTTGTGTTACAGCTGGACATAGACATCAGACCCACAGAAAGTAACTGAAATTAACAACTGGAAATCATCTTCCCCACTATGTAAAATGCAGGAATCGCCTTTCCCAAAATCTCAGCAATGAAGTTTTCTTCCAAGCGACAGAAGCTCTCTGCTGTTCCCTAATCTTTGCCTCCCTCATGGCATTTTTGGATGTTTTGATACTTCCAATTCATGAGTCTTCCTATAGAGTGGGAAAAAAATCTTATTTAGAGCTCTCCACTCTCAAGTGACAAAGGTTAAATGACTTGAATTTTTCTCACGTCTTGGCCATCTCTCAGTCTCCCTCTCTCTCCTCGCCTGTGATTCTCACTGTGGCCTACAGAAGAGTTACCAGAAATCCTCATCTTGACTCATATCTTGCTGTTACTCATCCTTAATCACGTTACACCTAGACTACTGAAATATCCGCTTAAAATATTCCAGGAACCCTCCAGCTCACTTAAGCACTCGGAGTCTGGAATAATTTGGCCAGAAACATCTAATTTTCCAGGAAATGGATGATGTCATCCCATTATCTGTCAGCTGCACTGCACTGCCCATCATCCTGGCCTTCACAGCTCTCTGCTGATTTACTCTCCTCATCCACCCACTTCACTCCAACAGACGCAAGAAGTTTCGACAGTTTGGATAAAATTCTGCCATTTTCAAGGATTTTGCTGAAGCCATCGAAATGTACCCCTGCAGATTATCTTTGCTTTCCCTGGAGCAGAGGAAGAGTGAGAAATGACCTCCTTTGGGACTCCAGGAACGTTGCGCCCCCCCCCCACAACTGTTTGGTTGATCGATGCATCCAAGAAGTTTGTGCCAAGAAGGGCTTTGCTAAGGCACAACTCACTTCTGAAAATCCAACTGTGAGAGAGGCAAGGACATGGGAACAGATCAGTGACAGCAGAAGTGGGTTTCTAACTCCTTATCTCATAAGGTTATGTTTTTTTGAGATTAACTAACTAACTAGCTAACAAGAGTTTATTCACACTGAATTCAGGACAACTAAACCACAGTATTACTCACAAGGAAGCCAGATGTTCTGGGCTTTCCTTACCTAGTAATAGCAGCAGCATCTGGATTCTTGCAAATCCACAAAATGACAAGGAATAGTGGGGAAGCCTGGAAATTTTTTTTTTTAATTTGTAGGGGCTTTTTTTCTTTACAGTAGTGTGTGTGTGGAGAGCAATAGATACCCTTTGATAAGGACAAAAAAGCATGACATGCTCAGGCAACAGAAGAGATCCTGAACTGTGGTTTTAGCAGAGATTAAATTAAAATACAGCAAAATATCACCAGAGAAGTCAGAACAAAAGGAAGCATCACAGGCAACCATACTGGGCCAGTGGGGCTGCTGCACCAACCCTACTGCTGTCCTTGCAGAGAGCCTACACAGGACAGGAGGAAAATCTTGGGAAAGCCCTGGGGAAGGACCAGAATGGGATAATTCATTAAAAAAACATACATTGCAAGCACACAATCATCAAGTGTAGTGAGTCCCATCAGTCACTGCTGCAGCCCCTGACAGCCAAGCACAGAGAGAACCAGCTCCAACACACGTGGCAATGGGATTACCAGAGTAATCCTGTTTAAGACAACTGCACAACAACTATCAACAAACAGAGCATCGCCACATTTCCGACTACACCTAAGGCTCGCCTTGCTGGGACAAGCTACCCAGCAGCTGTTCTTAAGGAGAGCTTGCTTAAATAATTATTTATGGGTGTATTGCAGCCCTAAGTTGGGTTTTTTTCCACCCTTTTGGACCAAATTCCTTATTTATGCTCCTACTGTCCACAGCTTCTCTGGAAAGCTCCCCTGCCACTTGAAGCCAGCTGGTGTGACTGTGAGCAAAACACAATGACTCCTATTCTGGATCAGCTTTTACAGTCCCACCCTGGAGGTCTTTCTCCTTTATCTCCAACTCTTCCTTACTTCTTTTCAACATCTGGGTAGCTCTCCTGAGGCTCCAGAAATAAGCACACACTATACATCCTGTTCCTCTACCCCCCAAGACATATTGTAATGAATACAGAAAACACATGCTCCAGGATAATTTGTTATCTCATGCAGAGCGCCATTAGCATCAGCTTCCTTCCCTGGATGGAGTCAAGTCAAGCTCAGAGACAAGTTTTCCAGGTTGCACATGCCATATGTCTCCTTGTTCCTTCCTTCCCTCTCCTCCCATCAGGGACTATCCTTCCTGCTTATCAAGCCCACGGAAAAAGAGCCAAAACTTAGGAGGTCTCCTGAGATACTGATCTGCCTGTCCTATAATGCAAAGCAGCTTATTAGAGTCATTGGAACAACTCAAAAGCTGTACAAAACCAACAGATTTCACTCATTCCCAGCAGCACAACAGCACCTTGCAATTCCTGGTAATAAAAAGGTAATGGCACTGGTGGGGCCAAGTTTGGAAGTCCTCCAGCTTGTCTCAGCTGAGGAACAGAGGGATTTTTCAGGGCTCTCACAGCTTACACCAGACACTGCAGGCACGAGGGATGGGGGAGAAGGATGGAAATCACCTACTCTGCAACCCCCAGGGATAACTTTATGGTGAACCCAACAGACTCATACACTGTACACAACGAAACTGAGCTCTGACACACTGGTCAACAGGCTTCCTGTCCTCTTTTTTTTTTTGCCAGAAGCTAGAAAAATTGCTAATCTCTCCCAGTTCCAGCTTGAGGGGGCTGCTGGCTGTCTCGTGCAGGCAGAACAGGCTCAATGCTTTCAGCTCTTGAGGCCACCCAATCAAGCCAGTGGCCAATTCAGGTGACAAAAGAAGTTTTCCAAAGCTGGGCTGTTCTGGTGAGATGATTTTATTCACAGCACAGGAAAATCCTTCCTAATACAGTCAATCTCCTGACAAAATCAGAGTGGCTGGTAACAATTTGCTTCTTTCTTCTCTCAGACCCAAGTCCAAAGCCCACCAGTGGTAGTGGGAAGCCCCACTGACTTCACCAGGCTTTGGCACGAAGCCTCAGCACAAAGAGCTGATGGGGATGAAGTTTTGGAAGCATGGAGGTGGCTAACAGATCCCAGAACACGACAAAGCACTTGGAGCATTTGCATACAAATGCTCTTTGCTTGTTTATTGCTTCATCTGCTGCTTGTAAGTCTTTTTAACACACCCTCTAATTCTGTTATTACAAAAAAGAGTGCATGCAAATAACTGCCTGAAGTGAACTCAAGCAGAGAACAATCCATTAACCACTCTGCTTATATTCAAAAAGTGTTAGAAACCCTTAATAAGAAATGGTGGTTTGAGGGGAAAACCCTCAGTATTCAGGCAACTGCTGCAAACACACAGCCCTGAATTACATGAGCTGGAAGGCAGAATTCAAAATGCAAATGTTCATATTAAAACAAACTGCTAATTAAGAGCAGGCTTCATTATAGAGATTATCATCTTTAAAGACTCTACCAGACGTGCATTTCCAGCACACACCAGGAAGATACAGAGAAATACTCCCAGGCTGAACCCCTTGGCTTCTTGTCCTTCCTGACCCTAAAATGGCCATTACACATCTCGAATGTTTAGTCTGGAAAACTCAGGGTCCATGAGAAAGGAGCAGCCGTGGCAGGGCCAAGTGACACCGTGCCCTGTCCCCTGCCTGGGCGAGGACCTGGGGAGAGGCTGCCAGCGGTGATCCAGCGCCGATTCCCAGGCCTCCGACAGGCTCCCTGGGCTATTTAGCAAAAACAACTCACTCAAAAAATACCAGAAGTGACCCTGTCCAAGGATTATCTGCAAAATCTCCCCTGCTCCTTGTATTTTTAATGAAATAAAAGTATTTGCAATAGTAGAAATGTCAGGGTTTGGGCCAGATAAACAAGCTACAGAGACTCAGTGCTGAGTTTCATGGATGCAGACTGGTATAAAACTAGGAAAAAAGTGCAGAAATCACTTGTCAGATTTTAACTCTGGAGAAATAAACTCAAATGTTGATGTAAGAAAAAAGTACCTCTCAAGGCATGGCCTCGTATAATTTCCATTATTTGCCTTCCTATTGCCACCTGTTATTTTGAGAACTGTTTAAATAAAAGAAACACAGAACCAGACCTATCATACATAATATTATTTCTTTAAACATGGCTCTAAAAACGGCTTTTAAAAACATACAATTAATTCAGTGTAGAGAAACTTGATTTACTGAAATAACTTGAGAGCCTGAACTCTGAGAGATTTTTCCAAACTTCAGAAATCACCCTACTGTTGAACTTTTTGGGTTCAACACCTCTATACTCATGCCCAAAACCAGGTGGACATCTTTTAAAGACACATTAGGTTGCTCTCTAAAACTTCTCTTTTAAGACAATCAATCCAAAAGGGAAAAAATGAAGATTTGCCACATGGTTCTGAGTTGTATTAACTGGAAAAAACCTGTTAGTTTCAGCAACAGTTGAGCAGAATGAATTACAGAGAGCAAAGCTTGAATAACTGAATTCAGAACAACACTTGCAAACCTGATGGCAACCTGAATGTTAACTTTTGACTAGGACAACCAGAGTTGCTTTTGGCATAAAGAGCCCATTGATGCAATGTCAGTTTATCCACGCAGATGCACCTATGCTGTATCCATAACGCAGTGATAAAACTGCTGCTCTTGTTTTCCGCACCCTGCATGTTTTCACATCATGCTGAGAACAGAGAATGACCATTTTGCTCCCAAAACACATGTACAGGAATGAGAACAGGCACATTTTCATCTCTGTATCTGTTGGAGACTTCTGTTTCAAAGAAGAGAAAAGAAGTCTTTCTTCTGAATGCATACGACCATCATTGAACACGCTATCAAAAATGAAGGCTGAATACAAATTCATGCTTAGAAGAACATTAGAAATTTTGTAAAGGCACAGGGAAATAAGTCATTGCATTCAGACAGTTCTTTATTCTCTCATCTCCAAACAGAAAAGAAGTAGATTTCTGCTAGCTTTCTTTCAGATTAGCTAACAGTATTTCTCCTTGTATGGTAGAGATTTCTACTATTACTGCTATTGAGGACTTGGATCCCACAGCAAACCCCCAAGAATGAGTAATGGTCTCATTTTCCATCTGGAATACCAAGCAAGAGCCAAGGGCAACCCACTGACACTGGAGGATTTGGACCATGAGTTTTGGTTTTGCCTCCTGCTCTTGTCAAAGGCCACTGCTGAAAGCCTCCAAATAGGACTTTATAAAAGCAGCTTTTCAAGGTTCCATAGAAATTCAAATGAACTTATTTCCTTTGTCATGGATTTCTGAGCCATCTTTTCCAAGGGAGGGGAGAGGAAATATAATCAGAAAAGGGAATTATTCCTATTTTACAAGAGAGAGCAGATCTACACTAGTCATCCTTTATCTTGTCATCTTCCTGACCACAGTATTGTGAAAAGCCCACAAGCAGAAATGGCAACAAACATCAATGAAATACTGTGCTCTTTATATCATTAAGTTCTGCCATGAGGAGGAAGGGAACCCATGGCATCTTTCAACCCTGCCTTTGTTACTCACACCACGCCTTCTGGAAGGCACAGTACACAAAACGTTATGCAAAACCAAGCCATTCCTGGTAGCTCAGCAAGAAGCATTCATTACATGGCAAAAAAGTTTCATTTCAGTGCATCCTTGTTGACTGAGCTGACAAAATCTGAAAAAATCTGCCACAAGACCAGAGCTGTCCTGTGGTGGGGGAATCAGACAGTCCTGCTCCCCTCTCCCACCCACTTCTTCACTGTGATACACCGTAATTCCCAAGAACGGAAAGCTGGAAGCGTGGGGAGATGTGCGGAATTGAGGGAAGGTTGTACCTAGCCCTGTGCCCTGACAACATGTCAAAAGCTGGTCATGCCAAAGGGTGAAGCCACAACCTCCAAAACACGTTGGTGCCCCTCTGCAACAGGTGGTGAAGCTGCTCTGCACTGAAACAGGGGTTGTGGTCACAGCTTTTGAACTCTTCCCTTTAAGAAACATTTTCTGGGAAACTGTGTTTATGGGAGCTGGCTATCATCACACCAGATCTTGGGAAAGCATAGTGCTCTCTAGTGAAAGCTTAAGCAAATACCTAGATGCCCCAAACCCCCCTTTTTCCAGTAACTGAAAGGAAGGCCCATTTGAATTTCTACCCTGCACATTTCCTTGACTTTCCATCTAAAAGAAAGAGCATTTAAATACAAGGGTGTCAAGCGATATGAATCATCTTTAAAGCATTCAGTTTAATTAGACAAGGATAAGGAGGTTTAAACAAAGTCACTGAAATCTAATTCTCTGCATGAACTCCTATCATACAGCAGAAGAGTGAAATCAGTAGAAGTGAAAACGCAAGGCTTTAGCTGAGCTTATTTGTTACAGCCACTGCTCTTGAACAAAGTGGTTTTTATGGCCATGAACCTCTGTGGGAGCAGAAGTCAAGGTCACAGTGACAATCCATCATTTTGGGGAAGAACCCTACTGTAACCTCACATCTGTGCATGGCAGGAAAAAGAGGCAGCTGTGAGTCGCTACTTTGAGAATAAATCCTACTCAAAACCCACGACATGTCTATGCTGGGGTATGTTCTGGTAAGGCAGATGAGTCAAGGGAACTACACCAAGTGTCAGCTCATCTCCTGCCTTCGGAACAGATGCCACCACCCTGACATGGACAGCCAGCTGTGGAGCGAGACTTCATTTACACACTACAATAAACCCCTAAGTTTCTTATTAGTACACAAAACAGGCACTCAAGGTTTCAATTCCAAGTACGTTTTTTTGATGCCAAATAGTTGACTTTGCTGATCCTGTAATTGATTTGGGAAAAGGAGATGGGAGAGGACATGGATGAGGACAGGAAACTCTGAGAGACATGAGGCTTCAAGCTGTGCATTTCCCTCTGCATGGACAGAAAAAGCAGCATCTAATTGCTACCTCAATTCAGTACCAGTCCAGATTTGTTTCAACAAGGGTATGAGTATGGCTCTACTGCAAAGAAGAATTTAATGCAATTAAGAGCAACCACTGAGGTTTCTGCCTACAGGGGCACTTCTGCTTGGAGCACTTGATGGTCTCTTGACCCTGAAGATAAGGAGAGAGCAAAAACCCAAACAAACACCCCAAATCAAAGTCCACACATTTTTTGTGTTCTTCTCCGGGCAACTAAGTGACATCGCTTCTTCCTTACTTCATAACCAAGAGAATCCTCCAGAGAAGGTCTGGGTCTATAGTGCCTTGTCAGAATCAAAACAGCCTCAATGAAGACCTGGTGGGTCTGTACCATGCACGCATGCAGTACAGAGCGTGGCATAAGAGGTGATAGCAACAAAACCAGTGTGGGGAGCAAGGGAATCTTTAAGCCTGATTTTAAAGAGGAAGTCTGAATAGGAATAATTTACTACTCCTATGATTATACATGAAAATGATATCATCAGCAAGATGAAAGACTGTACAGAGAGACAGCAACATTCACTATTTCCCAGCTGAAATCAGGACTCAACCTGGAAACAAAAGCTTCAGCTCCTCTGCGGTTGGGTAATTAAACACAGAAGGGGCTGGAGAGAAAAGGCTTCTCATTCACCATCACAGAGACCTTAAAGGTGCATTCAAACTTCTTTCCTGAAGCTGAATTTTCATCCAGCTACCAGGAGAAAATATTTGGCTCAAGTAGACAGAAGTCTGAACTTCCATCACCCACTGATGAAACAGGACTTGTTCACATGGAAGTCAACACTCCTGTAATACTTTGGGCTGTTAAGAGCCAGGGTCATACCGGCTTTGGAAGTTCAGCATTTCTGTCTGTCCAGCAGCCTTGTCCACAGCAGAAAGGCCTGGGGAGGTGAATTGTGGCACTTTGGAAGAAAGAGCTATTCCCACTCACTGGTGAGGTACAGTTCTGACTGAGCCACGGGCGAAGACTCTTTGTAGTGCAACACACAAAGTATTACACAGTCCAGATGTAGCTCCTAACAATGACAACCAAATTCTCACTGGAGGGATAGTTTTGCATGGCATAATTCACTACAAGTGAAAACTATGTGAGCCAAGAGAAAGATATAATCTAATTATTTCTGGTTTCTCAGGGCTGAAGGTGAGAGGGAAATTTAAAAGCAAACAAAGCAGTATTGCTCAATATGAAATGCTGCAATATAAAGAAGTGAAAATTAAGGTCCTGCACAAAACATGTCAATTTTAGATAGCTATGGCACTAACATATATTAATATTTCTGACAAGCCAAGAATGTCAGATTTCTAAGCACAATATGAATCACATTAGAATTAAGAACAGCTGAGCCTGCACAACAGATTATACAAGTATTTATGAAGCACAGGAAATACTCAAAGCCAGCCAGTTCAGCTGTATACCAATATAACTAATAACTGTTATGCTCCATGTATCTGGTAAAAAGCCACTTTATTGACAAGATAACTTCAACTTAACACAATACTGGATAAAATACTGAACATTGGGCAAAATATAGGGGACATTAAAAATGCCCTTTCAAACAAGGGGTCTGTTCTCATTAAAAGCTGTTCTCTCACCAAGACCGGAGGAAGATCGATGAATCATGAAAGCAATTCAAGTTGAGCAAAGTTGTTCTTTGCTCAAAATGGAAGATTTCAAAAATTCTGGCAAAATGTCTTGAGGAGAAAAACAATCAGTGTTGTACCCAAGCTCGGGAAGAAGAAAACACAAACCACAAGACTCAATTTGCAGCAAAGATGATCTGAAGCTACTTATCAGATACAACTGAAACTGCCCCTATCTGGACACCTTTAAAAGAACTCTTATTTGGAATGATTAAAGTGTTTTCTACTATTGGCTGAAAACAACTGATGAGACTCCTTAAAAAGCCCCTTAATTTAATTTACTAGGACAAGAACAAATTAAAAGCAGAGTTACAGGATATAGTACTAATAATGCAGATATGTCACTGTAACATTTTTTGTGGCCTTAATCAGTTTGATTCATTAAAATAGTAACTGGTTGTGATGTGAAAGAACTTTGTTAAGTGTTAGAGTCTTAAAAAAACATAAGATAAATCAGTGATCTGGAATGAAACACTGGAACTGAAGTCCATGAAAATGCAGGGTAAGATATTTTGGTTTAAAAAAAAAAAAAAAAAAAGTATTGAGGCTTTAGCCGAGAAAGCAAAGTACTGAGTTGTATCACAAAAACTGGCATCACATTAAATTTTTTCACTTAGAGACCTTTCAATCCACCTGCTAGGATGGTCTCCTTTGGAGCAAGGAATTTCTCATTCCCCATCCTCCCCAGTGAGCTGATGTGGAACACAACTTGTGAAGAGGGAGAGAAAGTCAGCACTGAAACCAAAGACAAGAGCTGGAAGGAGGTGGGTGCCCACAGAATCACAGACTGGTTTGGGTTGGGAGAGACCTGAAAGTTATCTCATTCCAGCCCCTGCCATGAGCAGGGACACCTTTCACTATCCCAGGCTGCTCCAAGCCATCCAGCCTGGCTTTGAACACCTCCATAGACGTGGCACCCAAACACAAACATGCTCAAGGTAAGGTGCTCAGGGAACCAGAAGAGGCCTGGGTTAATTTTTCCAGGTAGATTACAGATAACTAAGGACAAAAAAAGCCCCATGAGCTTCAGTCATTTGTTCACAAGAGCAAGAGACATCAGGACTGGACTCCATCCAGCTGGGAACCTGCTCTGAACGACCTTTCAGGGTCAGCCTCAGAGATTGTGTAACAGTTTTGTTATTTTCTCTCTCCATGGCACAATTTTAACAAACCTGTAATCACAGCACTAAAAGGTGGGAATGTGAGTACAATCCCCATCCTTAATTGCTTTGCCCAGTTCAGAGTGGGAACCTTTAATTCAAGTCTTCCACTCATCAGGAGGGTGCCTGAACCATCAGGAAAACACTGACTTTTTTCTGGCTCACTAACCATTAAATAACTCACACAAAGTTGAAAAGGAACAGACTCAAATACTCACACAGATTATTTTATATTAAGGACATTCAAACTTCTAAGCCCAACAACCCACATACCAAACATTTCTGTAAGATCAAAAGGCACATTTTCTGCTCTCTCCCTCACACAATCCCACACACATCTAAACTTCATCCTCTTACCAAACATCCTGGGCACTTTATTTTCAGACTGACGGCTCTCTAAAAATTATTTGGCTTTGATTCCTAGCAGCTATATGAAAACCCATTATGAGATGAGCAACCTCCAAGGGGATGGATCTCAAGTTGAGCTGCTTGAGACAGACACAGCTTGGAAGTAATTTTCAGTAACCCACATCCTGCAGTCGGGTACTCTGAGGTTTGAAAATCAAGCACTAGATGAAGCTGAATCTAAACTTCTGTTATTCCATGCAAATCGAATATAGTCAGGTAGGAACAGATGAGAACCTAAAACTCCCACTTGTATTGGCTTATAGCTGGACAAGACACTGACAGTAACTTTTTCCAGCATCACCTCAGGCTTTGACTTACAACAGACAAGGGCAGCTCTGACTGTTGCAGATTCACAGCACCCAGAGATGCTACTCAGACTCACCACCCTGTATTTTAAGCACACTGTGAATGCAGACTGCAAGCAATCACACACTCAGCAAAGAAGAACCTGCTGTTATGCTAATGTATATAAAATTTAATCTCTAACAGCTTTAAAATTTAGTCTTTAAAATAAAATGAGTTTACATTTCAATGCAAATCTACTTCAATCTGCTGTATTAGAGAATAAGCAGACCTGTTAAGTTTCTCAAGATATGGAATGGAACATCAAACTGAAATATCTCACCAACGCAGGACTGGCTGTCAAAGTTTAAGCAACTCTAGCAAAACAGGCAATGTTTTCGGGAGAAAAATATAATTGTCTGCTGGTTGCTTATAAAGTTGGCTTGAACTACAGAATCCCCCTCAGTGCTCCTTCACAAAGTGTTTTGCAAATACCTTCCAAAAATACTCTCCTCATTAGGCCATAAAACAAGGAGCAGGACTGCAAGCTGACCATCCAAAGCAATTATTTGCTCTTTCACACCAGATTAAATGTTGAGTAACCACCACCAGTTACAATGGTGCAAGTCAGAAATGAGGACAGAATTTAGTAGAACACTTCCATTAACTTCCAGTTACTTGTGACAGAACAGATGATCTATTTGGAGCCTATTAAGACTGCAAATAAACTCTAGTTTTGCAAGTCAGAATAGAAGAGTTATGGCCAATTTCATGGTCTTTAAGAAAGAATAGATGGTTTTGCTGTAGATCAGTTACTTACAGACCTAAGTTTTCTCATGAAACTATGTACTCTTGTATAATCTACCGCCTGTAAGCTTCTTTTTACTCACCTTTCTCACTCCTTTTAGGACTATTTATTGGAGGCTAAGGGGTCTGTAAAAACACTGCAACAGATCAAGCCAAAAGCGAGGGAAATACTGACCCTGTAGCACCCACTACTCTCAAACCCACTTGTTTTAAGTCTACACCAACTCCACAGCATAAGAAACCTGCAAGTTTGGAGAAGGCTCAGAAATGCTTCCAGACCCTTTACAAGCACCTCTGGAGATGTGTCAAACATCCTTCTTGCAAACATGACAACATTCAGAACTTACCTGGGACCTCACAAACAGCAGCCAGCAGCACTAGAGATCCCAGATGTGGAGGAAACAGATGGAGCTCTGACTTCTTCACCAGACAGCTGGAGATTTCCCAATAAAAGTCAGCGCAGCTTTCAATCCCAGTTTTTCGCTGTTCCAGCTGCACATTGTGGTTCCCTGGGGAATGCACTGGCTGAAGAACTCCTGGTAGCATGGTTTCATCAAGCAATGTATATACCTGCTTTGTTTCTTATTGCCTTGGGATTAAATCACATGCTCAGCTTTACTTTGGCTAATAAGTCAAGGAGTAGAATCCTACAGCAGAGACTCAGCGTGCCAGTGATAAAGGAAAAAAAAAAACTTTAGCCTATCCCAATTTCCAAGAACAAGATAAAATCTTTGAGGTGGTGGTAGCCCAAACCAAAACAGTGGGAAGAGACTTGAGCAAAGAGAATTTAAATGCTTCACTCCAGGCTGTTCGAGGAAAGACACAGCAGAGCCTGTTCTTTGCTCTGATAATTTTTCTTTCAAAGGTTCTAATTTTTTGTTATTCACTATGGTAAAAACCCCCACGTTTTGCCATATAAAATAAGTACACTTCTCTATCACCTACTTCTACCAATATATATAAAGATTGTATATTCTAAACACATCATTTGTCAACAGCTTGTAAATCACGTTTTTCCAAGCAGTAACATTAGCCATTAATTGTTTTAAACTTCACAAGTGAACACTCAAACAGGAAATATGATACATAAACAGGAACAAAGTCTTTAGCACACCATTCAGTAAAGTGCAGCCAAAGCCTGGCCAGTCTGTTAGTAACCATCAGCAGCTCTAAAAACAACTGCTGGTTGAACAGTGAATGTTGTCCCAGTGATGTTTGTGCAGTTTGCTACTGAGCAAAGGAAAAAGCATTTTTTCCCCTACCACCCTTTAGCAGTAATGTCTTGAAATCTAGTCTCCTTCCTCTCCAAATTTTTAGGCTTCAAAACCTTACTGCAACTTTAGGTTGTACATTTTTCTCATGACTGAAACCAACTGTTTCAGTTTCTGTCTGTGTGTCGAGAATATTCATACACATCCCCCTTATTCAACTTTTATTAGCAGTAAATAGACCCCAAAACACAGCCTCTATTTGGTCATTTTTGTATCTTAGTCAGTGCAGGAGCTTGAGGAGGAAAGGTGAACCTGTCAGAAAACCTTGAAGTGGCTGTGCTGGAATCTGAGCAGGGAAAACCCTCAGGAGCAGTTTGTTCCCCCTTCCAAAGCCCAGCTCTGGAGCCACTTTCGTTTTACTGTGAGGGTGGGGAGGCCCAGGCACAGGGTGCCCAGAGCAGCTGTGGCTGCCCCAGCCCTGGAAGTGTCCAAGGCCACACTGAACAGGGCTTGGAGCAATCTGGGATAGTGGAAGGTCTCCCTGCCCATGGCAGGGGGTGGGACTGGATGAGCTTTAAGGTCCCTTCCACCCCAAACTGTTTTATGTGTTTCATGCTCATATTTACTGGTAAAAAAATCCCATTACAACTCATGAGACATCTGAATTCCCATTTTGGGGGCATTTTAAGTCCCAAATGCATTACCAGAATCATGTACCCCAGAGAAGGGAACAGGAGTAGAAGAGACAGACAAACATTGAGAGAAAATGTGTAAAGTGGTATCATGTTATTAAAACATTACATTATAAATAAACAGAACATAAACCAAAAATAGGTTTTAACCAGGTTTAACTTTTTTCTTTTTCTTTTTTTTTTCTTTCTTTTTTTTTTTTTTTAAATTCAAATTGATCCAAAGCAAAAACTTACATTGCAAAGGAAGAACAAAATACATGATGGTATTGGTAACTCAGCGTTTCATGGAAGCTGCACTTGTGGGCAGGTTTTTTTCCTCCAAACCAGCCCATCCTGGTAAAGATGCCACATCTTTTCTTTTGCCTCTGGGTATTTATCTGAAGAGTTCGTCCAGATGTGTTCTCCTATGATTGCCAACCAGAGCCAGAAAACTGAATTTTCCACACTATTCCAAGGAAGCCAGAGTTATTCCAAGCATGAGTG
>VZRR01007554.1:282440-311283 GCA_013398015.1 Oreocharis arfaki
AAAAAAAAAAAAAAAAGAAAAAAAGAAAACAAACCCAAAACAAAACAAACAAACAAACAAACCACTCGAGCTTTTCAAACTAACAAGTACTGTCTATAATGTAAATAGTTTAGAAATATGGTAATTAAATAATCTAAAAAACACTCTTACTCTGCTGTACATTTATAAACATAAATATTTACAAAAACTTTCTGCTTTGTTTTAAAGGATGAGGTTTGCAGTTTGTTAATGATCAGAGTCTTTTACTCATATTGATTCTTTGGTGTGTTTGCCAATTTTTTAAGGTTTATTAAAAGTGTTCAACCGTGAATTTTAAGGTAACGGAACGAGGCTACATCACAAGTCTCTTATGCACTTCTCCTTCCACATTCCAGTCCGCATGAAAAACAAAGGTCAGTTTGTTCTTCAGAGTATTTGTGCACAATATTGAAAATAATAAAAAAAAAAAGACCAAATTTCCCCTTATTGAATTTGGGTAGGATTACCAATGAACAATCCTACTTCATCTGCACGTGAGCATGTGGGTAACCAGAGATAGTACACAAGACTATCAGCAGGTTCAGACCCACGTGTGCTGTGGTGCTTTGCAGAATTAAGGTGAGAAACCAGCTACAAGAGATGGCTTAGCATTGCAAAAAAGGGCGAGGGCTTCCTTCCACCCTGGGGAGAGGAGAGGATGAAAATTCATGTAAAAGAAAGGCTTTTTACTGGCCTGAAACATATGCGTGTTCCCTTTTAGACGTCAGTTACTCAAAAGAAATAACCAAAAAACAAACCTCAAACAATAAATAATGGAATTACACATTTCTTCATTAAATAGCATTCTTGTTACCAACAAAGTCTTTCATAATTTTCTTCAGTCACAGCAACAGACAGAACAAATAATTTGCCTTAATATAGATTGCAACTAAAATATACTCTAGATTACCTTAGAAAATGTTACCGTAAAAATTCAGTGGGGAAGGACATTGGTTTAGACCAACTAACAAGTATAGTGAACAATACTGTTTTGCTTTTTTTAAAGAAAACAGTTTTAAGATCCTGATTTCACATCAGCAAACGGAGTATTTGTGTCAAAACCTGCCAGTCTGCCCTGTCTCAGCACTGGAGAGCTCAAAGATTGGAATGGCTGATCTTCCCTCCACAGGAGCCAAGAGACTTCAGCTCACACTCACACCCCACCCACATGCTCAGCTTGTCCCTACTCCACAGATACAACCAGGAGGAAGCACTACAAGCTCTACAGCCCAGTGCAGGTGTTAGGCTGGACTTGCTCACTCACACTGCCGAGACATGAACTTTTGATCACTGCTCAAGCAGCTGGACTTGAACCGGTACAAACTGGAAATAAAAAGGTTCAACACCCCATTCCCAACCCTCTGAGCCATGAATCTCCAAAATCCCTTATTGTTTGGAAACCTGATGCAATGCCAGGCACAATAGGGACAGATAATCCTCCTTGCTTGCCATGGTTCCGGTGCATCCATTAGCAGTGATAAGGTTCATGCTCAGGGAGCTGCAGTCCGGGGTTATCAAATATTAAAAGGAACTAGCAGAGTTAAATAATATGAGTTTACCTGCCTTACTTTGCTTTTCCTATTTTTAATACTAAATATTTTGAAAGTGACAGTGTGAAACTTAAAAGCCATGACCATTCCCTTCATCTCCCACTTCGGTTGGTGCAACTGGTACAAAAGCACTCCTGATACCAGAGGGGCCCCTTTGGAGCCAGGCAGATGCCAAAATAAAAGTAGAGAACGCTGGCAAGAATGTTATGCTGAGTCTGTAATGCCTTGAAAATAAAGAGAGGGATACAACTGCACATTTTGGCCCAATCGTCTTTTGACCAAGAAATTAATTTTTTCTTATGATCAGAAAACAAAACTCTGTAACAGATCTTTTAATACCTGGTTTGAAAGACACATTCAGCAGCCAGATTTCAGCACTCCTCTGTTTCTGCCTTCAGATTAATTGCAAAATTTAAACTTTCAGTGTCAGTGGGGCTTTCCTTCTTCGTTAATAACTTACGTGCACTTCCTGCTCTCTAACCTGAAACAAACTGAATTTCAGAGCGATCAAAACAACCATCACTGCTCTTAAAGCAAAAGGGTTTGGCCAATTTCTCTCTTTTTTTTTTTTTTTTTTTTTAGGGGACACAATTTGGCTGAGAACCCGTAGATAAAATCTCAACTGAAAGTGAAATAAAGCAGGTTATACATTCATGAAATTCAGGGAGTAATAACGAACAGCAGCTGCTGCATCATTTCTGTAATGTCACATCAACACTACAGTGAGGCAGCAGCTCCTGCTCTCACAAATAATGCACTGAGACTAAATCAGGAATAGTGTGGGAATCACACAAAGGGAAAATAAATCAGAGAGATTATTGCACAGGAGGCACTGCATGAGCAACAGAATACATTGGCTTCAAAAAATCTAAATTTGTTTCCTCTTAAGTTAATGTAAAAAATACAGAGGCTATGCCTCTCTGTAGTGTACTGTCACCGGTAAAAACAGACTTACAAACAGCCACCCATTCAACAGGGAATGTTGGGAAAGAGGGCCTGGACTTTCTGGGCATCCCAACTACAGTAATTAGGAAAAGAAAAATACCAAAAAGCGCCAATGTATAGACCCTCAAATTGAACAGGGTAACTGCATTTTTTTCCTCAGTTTCCAAATTATATTCATACAGTACCCGAGGATGTGTCAATTACCCACTCTTCCCTCTGTCCTGCAAAAACAAACACCTGGCAGAGACAGGGGTCCCAACCAACAGGGCTCTGGAGGTCTGTCTGTATCCTTTTGCAGGACTGGTGCCTTGACTTCCAAACTTTTATGTTCTTGCATCATTGCTCAGCATGCCAACTCAAACCAACCACTTCCCTTGAGGGGCTGCCTTCTATCTCCACAGCAAGTCTGAACACTTAATGTGAAAACAAACAGAAAACCAACAGCAATTTTTAAAATGCAATATTGTATAGAAAGCTTGGACCTTGTAAACTTGGACCAAGAAACCAAAAATTAAGACCTTCTAGCGTGTGGTATAAAAAACCCAAGGAAGTGTATACCTGCCTTCTGACTTCACAGAAAAATCAGAATTTGCATAGGATATACTTTGTGCAAGGCAACAAGCCTCTTCAGTATCTGGAATAGAACTAAACTTGCTCAGAGTTCCTCTCTTCATGGATATCAGATATCATCAAATTTGTGTTTTAAGTAGTCTTTCATGACCTTGGCAATGGGTAGTTCATCAAGTAGTTTGAGGTTTTGAAGGCCTATACACTGACGGATTTTAATTCGGCATAGATCTTGCAAGTTTCTGGGCTGTCCTGAAAAGACAAAAGGAACACATAAAAATAAAATGATCGCATTTTAAACATACTTTAAGACATCATTTGCTTAGCAAAATGACAGAGGTTTGCTGTTTCCTAAGAGGGAGAAGGAAGGGAAAAATTACCAGAGAAAAAGGATGCCAGTTAATATCTTTTTAATGAACTCAATGAAGTCAAGGGATGAATCCTAAAAACATTTTTACATGCACATAATTTTACTGATGCCAGTGTAAAGTGATAGCATCCATGTGAGGATTCCCACCAGGTGGCAACATACGCTTATGCATTACAGAATAGCAGAACTCCCCCATTTAACTTTTTTGTAGATTTTTTCTATCCTTGGGGAAAAAAATCCCTCAGTCTTGCTTTTCTTTCAAACAAGGAGACCAAAACTTTTAAGTTCAGCTGTAACAGGACTAGGAAGTTTCCTTAGAGAGCGAGGATTTATAAAAGTTATTCCAGGATCGCATGGCAGAGTTAAAGATTGGGGTTTTCTTTCCCTTCTAATGAAAAGATAAAGCCTGCAGGCTTTGGATGCAGCCAAACTCTCGTCAAACAGAAAGGGATGAAAATGTGAGTTAAGCACTGCCCAAAGAGGAAAAGCTTCACTGACATCACAAAAACTTCAGCATTCCTGGCAAGGATTTTCCAAAATAATCAATTTTCTTTCAAACTCATTCTTACCAGGAAACTATTCAAAATCAAACACCTTGAGAAACAGTTGGGTTTTGGTCCCTCTATCCAAAATAATCTCAGAAAATTTAATCAAGTCTTGTATCTGAAAGTACCCAGCAATGGATCCCAAGGAAGAAAGAAAGAGAAAAGGAGCAGAACAACAGACATTGAGAAATCCTGCCCCAATAAACCCTTCTAGCTTTCAGCACTGGTGCCTTTGGGCCTTCCTAGCCCAGAGACTGCACACAGATCTATGTCTTTAATAGCTGTGAATAGCTTGTCCTTTGTAAATCTGTCTAGGGTTTTTTGAACCCATTCATACTTTCAGTATCCAAAACATCCTGTGGCAACAAATTTCACAATATAATTAGGCGTTGGCTGGAAAACTACAAAGTAATTTTATTTATTTTAGATCTGCTTCCTGATGGCTTTGTTGCATGCCTGCCATTCTTTGAGTTACAAGGAAAATAATGAATAATTGTTCCCATGCCAGTCATGATTTTACATACCTTTATATAAACCTCCATCCTCCACTCATGCTCGGTACCTCTTCCCAAAGCTGAAAACTCCAGTTAATAACCCCCAACATGGGAACCACTCCAAACCTCTGAACAAACTGCCTGCCTTTGTGCTTTTTCCTCGTTCTGCTACAGCTTTTTTGGAGTTATTCCAGTAACACATCAAAGCTGTGCTAATCAATATTTTGATCATCGACTTAACTGTGTAAGCCTCTTTTTCTTTTTCCTCCAAGCCAAGACTTAGTTATGGGACTTGATGACTGTCAAATTCAAAATACTCAGCACCATGAACAATGTAGGTGCTTCTGTTGGTATCTATAGAAATGGGCTGACAGACAGGTAGGGATTTTTAGACACTGGGATTTATCTTAAGCACTAAAATTATCCAGGGCAAGCCAGCAGAAGTAATGCATGAAAATAGTCTTAGTCTGCTTTTAAAGAAATTAGGTTTGAAATTAAAAAAACATGAAAATTTGAGTTTCCTTCATGCACACTGAAAATACTCTTATTATACTTATCACCACCTAAATGTCAATTTATTTTTAGTTATATCCTTCATCCATGATTTAGAATACAGACCAATGGTTACTTTGTCCACCAGTAGTTTCTTCTTGGCAACTTTTTTTTCCTACTTGAAGGAAAGAATTTAGGCAACTCACACAACAGCTGAATGTTCAAACTTCAGGGAAAGCAAAATTATTTTTGGTAAGAAACCAAACAATCTTAACGGTGATAAAGAAGTAGTTCTGATGGTTTAAAACAGGGTTCAGAAAGGATGCACTGCTTCAAAAGTTCACTGCAAACAGCAGCATTAGAAACTATAAAGGACTAGAACTCTATGTGTATTTTCAGTAGTAGAGTACACAATAAATCAGCTATGAGACACTGATTTCTGGTTTCAGAAATAAATGCCTTTTAATTAACATCCTATGTGGTTTTTGAGAACATAAAGGAACAGACAACTTAAAATACCCAGAAGAAATTGGTCATCAGTTAATTCAAAAAGACCCGATTATCAAATGTATGACATTTTCCCCTGATAAGCCTAAAAAATATTTCCTGGGAATGTGTTAACAATGGACATTTCCAGTGTTAAGCACCAGTTGCTACATCTAGTGGCTGCTGGTGTCTTAGGTCACGCCTTGCAAATTCCAGGGTTATTAATGCATTTGTGATTTATTAGAAACGGTGTCTGGAACACTTACTCATTCTTGGTTGCATCTGAATGAAAAAGAAAAAAAATAAAGGATTATGGACCGATGTCAGTGAACCTTAGTTTGGCAAATGAAAAATGTTATTAGTAACTTGGCAAAGTAAGACAAGTTAAGTGATGAATAAAGTTCTCTTTAAAAACGATTAGGAAGTAGCAACTTTGGTTATATCCTGCATCACAAGTTTGGTAAGTTATTTAGGCAAATAAGCTGGAAAGGAAGAGAATTAAAAGAGAAAGAAACAAAAAACCCCACAAACATGAAAGGTATGATTGGCCTAATTACCACTATCATGCAAAACAGCCACATAAAACTACTGATCACCTTAAAAACATCCAATACATCCCTGATCCACCTCAAAGGGCCACCTTGTTGCTGTTATTCCGGATTTACTCATGTGTACACCAAATCATTACATACTGCAGTCAATTTATTTTGCTTTATAGCAGTAATCAAATAAATCAGAAGTATTACTTGCAGGGAAAAGACGTATAATTCATCTTTTGCCTTCCAGAGCTTGTGCTCTGTGCTGGAAGGGAAAGCAGAAATCCCCACCAATGCAATTCTTGTGCACAGTGTCCCAAACCTGACAGAAAAGCTTCTTCCAAACAGAAGAAATGTAAAGCATGAGCTTAAAGGATCGAGAGGAATTGCTTTTGGATTTTTTTTAAATCTAGATGCAGCAGACTTTAGCATGTATAAAATTTAAGCATTTTCCTAAATCAGTTCTTCAGCTGCTAACAAAGTAAGTTTCTGAGCTTTCCCCACCTAAATAATTAATAATTATTTTACTTAAATAATGAAATGAGCCTTTAAATTATTACTAAAAGAACAGCCTTTGCTGGTAAAGCAAAGGACAAAAAATTATTGAAGCAAGAAATTATTACAATTAATCTGAATTTCCATTCAAAACTCCATCCCTTTCCTTTTTGCAGTCTCAAGAGTTTTTTGATGCAGTATCTGAGAGTTTGTTGTTCTATCCCAGAGACAGACAAAACTCCCATTAAGGATTTGCTACCTGTTCAAAGAACTGTGTCGCTGTTACAACTGCTCCATGTTTAGACCTGTGCTTTCCCTCTGCAGAAAACGCTCCCCAAGAAATAAAACACTAACTCACCTAACGACTCTATATTTAAGGACCATTAAGGCCTGTTTGTGATACCTCTGACAACACTGTTTTTTGGGGACTTTCATCCAGTATGGTAAAGCTGAAAGAGGGGAATCTCTACCCATTTCCTCAACTGCAGATGCAGAGCAAAAAAATATATGTAAAAATACAATACAAAAATCATGAGTTGACCTTTTTTGTTACCCAAGCAAAAACTTAGGAGTAACTGAAATTAATACATTGTAGGCTGCAAGAAGATCCCCTCTGATGTATTGTTCTAACTACTAAAAGAAAAGTATTTTTAAAGCAAACAGTGTCATTGGTTTGAAGTGGATAGGCTGTTTCTGAAGAAATTAAAAAATGAAAAATAACATCAGTGACATATTTCAGAAGCCGCCCACAGTTTTCTCTACAATATTAATGCATCTCTCTAAAAAACCTTAGAGTGGTATTTCTCAAACTGAGCCTCTGCCTCTCCTGGGAATTCTGAAAGGCTGAAAACAGTAGCAAGAAACCATTTGGTAATTTCTTTTTAGCTACAACGGGAACTTAAAAATAAAAATCTTTTGAAACATTTAACAAAATATGTTGAAACCAGACTGATGTATGCTGGCAACAGCTCAGTTCCTCCAGAATATCAGGAAAAGTATTTATTTCTGCAGCAAAACCTTAAATCCATCCCTTATTTCACAGCAGTGAAGGAATGCAGCTACTGCCAGCAATTAAACCGAGTTCTGAATTTGCTGGCTTTTTTGGGTGGGGTGGGGTGGGGGGGAGGGAAGAAAAAGATAATCGAATTTATCAACTGGAAACTCACACCCACCAGGAAAGAAACACACTGGGGAGGATGCACAAAAACAGGATCATAGGGAAAGGTTGGGATCACCGAGGAAATGGCTGAGGCTGAGCCGAACGGGAATTCGGCTGCTCACTGCAATAGATCTAAAGTTTACGAAATGCACTGGGTTGTACTCTGTAAAAAACAACAGCAGAATAACTGGAGAGGATATCTGGTTTTCCAGCATTCAAAATGTCAGAAAAAGCTAATATCAAAAATCTACAGATCTAAAATACTAATATCAGACATGCAGGCCTGAACGTAGAATTACAGAGTGTGCATTGAGAGCGTGAACAAACTCCTCCAACCCGAAACCAGCTCGACAGGACACTGAGAGCTTTGATTCTTTTTAACTGGATATCATACAAGTTATTTTAAAAGTTTTTAATTTAATTTTGTTTTCAGTATGCCTCTCCTAGAATGTCTGAACCTGACATATGTTTTCATTGGTCTCTGAAAAATAACTCCCCGCAATGAGTTTTAGATGTCTATTAAATTTCAGCCTATCTCGCACAGAAATTATGCACCAAGGAGATGTCTATTTTGGACTGAAAATTCATAAATGAAAAAGCAGAATGTCAGTGAGACTCAATGTTATACTTAACAGGTGGATTTAGCAATGAAATTCAGATGTGAATGTGCTTGCAAAGGTATTTTTAAAAAAAAAATATGTAACATCTCTGTAAATTCAGTCTCACTGAAATTGCTATGGAAATTCAGCTAAGAATTTCAACACCATAATGTTTATCTATTTTTAGGAGACAGTAAGTAAAGTGCTCTGAACATCAAGACAGGCTTAGGATGCATTGTTATTCTATTTTTAAATTATTTTTGCAGAGTATAGCAGAGGTGTGCAAATGGGAGTGGAGCACGGCTGTACCTTAAATGCCACACATAAAATGTTTTTTTTTTAAAGGCCTCTTAAAAATTCTTTCAAAGTAAATAACATATATAGCTACACAATATGATACAAGTACCTAATATAAACAGTCAACTGCAGAGTAGAAAATTATTAAATAATCCCCTTATCCTAGTTCCCTGTGTAACTGGATGGTAAAGCAGACCTCAATCATCACTGCAAGATTTCCAGCAGCACCCAAGGAAACAAGTAAAGCCTGTGATTCCAGTAAAGGTCTTCTATGTTACTGCAAACATGAAAATACCATTTCCTCTGTAATTATCCATGTAATAAAATACGTAGAAATCTACTTAATTCACTATGACACTTCTGTATTCAAAGAAGTTAAAACTCTGCAGAGAGAAACTTTTTAAAATCTTCTTCCAGTTAAAAAAAAAAATTCTAGTGTAAAGTTATCTTGATTTAGCCATGAGATAGAGACAAAGGATGTAAAAGGATTTCCTTAACAGGATTTCTGTCTCAGTTTTTCTGCACATTTACAGTGCTATATAAATTTAAACACAAATTTACAATCTCTAGTCAAAGCCAAAGATCTGCCCTTTGAAAAATTCAAAAAAGGAATGCAGCTGAAACACTTGTAGTTAAATTCACTGGGTGACCTTTAGATGTTGTTCCAGATTTGAACTGAGTTCTTTGATACCTGTTGCCACACCAGGCACATCACACTGCTCTGGCCAAATCATTTCCTGAGCTCTTTGCCTTGACACAGACCAGCAGCTCGCCCAGCTCCTCACAGCCCCTCCTGCTCCTGAGCTGAACACAGATTCAATTCAAGGAGGGCTATGGGGAGGGGGGAGTTTCCAGGCTTTTTAAAAATTCCCTTCTTTAAAGATCATAATTGAATTTCTAGTATCTTAAAGTTTATTTAAGCCCCTAAGTACTTCTCTAACACTTGCATTTTTTCTACCTCCCGCATTCATTTTATAAGTTTCAATATTCTCAAATCCCATTCAACTTCAAAGTAAATCATTTCATCCAGGGCTGTCATTGCACACTAATTTTATAAATGTATACACTACCAAAAAAAGTCTCTATGTACCTCTATCTTCATATATATCATATACATGCATCTCTATTTTAATTTGCATTAGTGCATTCCACGTTTAACACATTAACACACCTGAAGAGGCAGGTTCAGACTATGTGAAAATTGAAGCATTTACACTGCTCCAAACCAACTCTTTATCAAATAATCTCAGGTACTATGGTGGCTGCCAAAAAGTGTTTTTTGGAATAGGAAAGTGTAATACAGATAAGTAAAAGGAAGGTGATTTATAAAATCATTGAACAGTTTTCATCTTCGATATTCTCTTTTTCCCACGTAGACTTTGCTTATTTTTGTATTGTAAAAAAGAGAGAGGGGAAAAAGAAAAACACTCAAGTCTGAACACCAAATCAACAGCACACTCATGGTCAAAAACTCTGTTGTTCCTAACTTCCAGCTTTGTGCTTAAATACTGAAACACAACTATAGAATAACTTCCTCTTGGAATTATTCTAGGAGCAAAGGAATCTCTACCTGTAACCAGGAAGAATATCAGACCTTCAGGGTCAAACCCCAAAATCCAATATCTTCTTGCAGACTCTCAGGGCCAATACTGAGCATTTCTGAGAGCTTGGTTTCTTGCCTGTTATTCCCAACCGGGGACCTGGGCTAAAGGCTGCCATTATTACCGATTACAATACCTACCAAAACAAAAAGAAATTCACATATGATGTTTTCTGAGAAACTGAAACTGTACAAATACGTTTTCCAAGTATAAAAAAAAAAGCTACTCACATCTTACATGAAGACTACTAAATAGTATCCCACTTATATGCAGCATGCAACTGCTTTCACTTGAAGACACAGGTCAGTTTGACAACTTTCATAATTTATATCTATTAATCTTTAGACTTAAAAATGATAATCTATTGAAAAATAAAAACTAATTCCTGTTTTACTATCAAATATACTCTTCAAAATTCAGATGTACATATAAAACTTACAGCTATGGATTTCTAAATAAAGCACTTAGTATAAGGTTCAAACAAACAATCTAGAAACTCCCGTTAAGCCCCACAAACAAGGAATTGTTGCCAACCACAGAAGAGTTTCAGGAAGAATTCCAATAGAAGAATTGTCCAAAAATTTCGTAAATTTTTTTTCCTAGAAAATACATATTGCAGTAGACTCATAAACAAGATTCTTCCTCAATGTGCTACAGCATGAGATCTCAACAATTGCCTGTACAGTCAGACTTAACTGGGAACTCCACTACCAAAATGCCAGCTTGCTCTTTATCCATCTCATCTCTCATACAGCATCTTTTTAAAGTAATTATTCATGAAAAGCAGAGAAAACAGTGTTTGGATATTTACAAAAAGGGCAGCAGACTTTGTTAACAGTGGTTTGTAAACATATATTGATAATTATTTTGCTCAGAAGCGCAGAGCTGAAGTGTTTTTGTCAGCACTGCTTTCCCAGTTCTCCCTCCAACAGCACAAAACTGGGATGGTTCCAACACTGTTACATTGGCCACAAATTAAAGCTACTTTTTTTTGTAGCAGAATTTACTCCTCACTTAACATTAAACCCTTAAAGTATGGAATCTGCAAACTAAAAGTTATAGTACCCGTTTCCATTGGTCTTTAGACACTGAGGAAACACAGAAGCAGCCTAAGCTTTCATGCTTACTGATACATCTTAAGACTGAAAAACTGCAAGCCTGGATATTGTATCATCTCCTAAAATCCCTGACACTGCAACTATATAGTGAGAGGCTTCCAAAAAGGAAACCAGAAAGAAATGTGTTTGAATGAGAAGGGGCAGGCAAATTAAACCAAAATTGCTTGTATTTCTTATTATCAACTTCCACCTTTCCAGAAATTCTCTTTCAATTTCAGATATGAGCAAAAACACCACCATAAATCATGTAGAAAAAGAAACGAAATCCCAAATGCTTATTTGTGTCAGCTACTGACACAAGATCTCAGCTGATTCACTTCCAGCCCACACTGACTTTCAGTTTCTTTACAGAGTATATAGGTTGGCTAATTCTCATTAAAAAATAACCACATTCAAAAAAGTAAAAGGAGCTGTAGGGGGCAAAAAGGATATATGAAATACCCCATCCTCTGTAGTGCAAAGATCCTTCTAGTCGGATGATAATTTATCAGGCCATCTTAACATGTTTGAATTGGCAAACTCTGCTGAATGCTAATCAGCAATTCCTAAATGCTTTAGGCAATATTATGGTTATGAAACCTTAGTACAGCATTCCATGCTGAGAGAGGAAAACTTCCAGTAGATCTAGTACACCAAAAACCGGTAATCAAAAGTGATCCGGATATTAGGAGCCCAAAACTTACTCTAAATATCAGAAGTCACGATGAGTTAAAATCTCTCATATTTCAAAGACATCAACAAAATCAAATCAAAGCTACGCAGCACATAAAACCCCTTCAAGTTGCAGGAATGAACTGTAGCATTTTGTTGTCTGGTTTAGGGGAGGGAAGGAGAGAATGCGGGAGAACACAAAGCAGCCAAAGCTCTTTTCTGCCCCAGTTGTAGTGCACATGAAAAAGCCATCAACTGCCAAGGATTCGTATGGCAATAAAAAAAGAAAAACAAGACACTAAAAAACCCCTAAACAAACAACAAAACCAAACCCAAAAATCTTATGTGCTAAGGCCAGTAATAAAATGAGATTTTACAGTTCACTGTTTAAAAATGAATGCTTCCTGTAGATATTTAAACGAAACTAATTTAAATGAAGTACACTTAACATTAGCACCCTTGCCGAGTAAGAGATTCCCAGTATCACAATCCCTTCACCTTCCCAGAAATTTTCTAGTGCATTTAAATAGCATCAAGGGGCAGAGAGGAAGCTTTTTCTTTCCTTGGGCTAAATTCAAAGAAGGCTTTTAGAGGACATTGCGTCCTGTGATTAACTTCTCTTACATACATACTTGTCACTTCTTGTAAGAAATCCAGACAGGGTCGGCTACTTCCAGAAATACTTATTGAAACAGCCAGTGGGGTCTGTCCTTCATAGTTCCTTGTGTTAGTGTCTGCTCCGTAATTATACAACATTTGTGCACAAAGCACATCATCTCTAAGAGCAGACAAGTGTAAAGGTGTCTGTCCATCTTCCAAGCGCCCCAAGTTTGTATCGGCCCCTCTCTGGAGGAACATTCGGCAGTACGAGTGATTGCTTTTGATCACAGCGTATCGTAACAGGAAACCGTTCTGAATGTCGATGTTGGCATTGTGGTCCAGGAGGATTTTCACACAGCTTGACCTCTCCCGGATAATGGCCAGCTGGAGTGGTGTAGTACCTTTATCACTGAGCGGATCAACCTCAGCCTTGAACTCCAGGAGGAGCCTGACAAAGGAGTCTCTGCCGTAGTGGGCAGCGACGTGCAGGGGAGTCCAGCCGTCGTTGCTCTTGGCATTAATAATGTCACTTCTGTAGTCAGATTCCAACATCAGGCGTGCAATCCTCGCCCGGCCATGCATGGCTGCGTAATGCAGAGCAGTGAAGCCTCCAATTAAGTCCTTAACTGTGGGATCAGCTGAAGTTAAAATAAAATTTAAAAATAATTAGAAGGCGTTACGGTAGTCCAGTGCTGAAAAAAAAAAATTTTAAAAAAAAAAAAATCAAACAGTAATTGCTAGTCTTTCCAGGCAGAGCATGACAGGATTTTTTGTACTTCAAACTAATTCTTGCTTTCATGAACATGCTATTTTTAAGACAAAGTTAAAATTGTATTTAAGAAGGAGTTACAAAAAAAAAAATTTCTTCCACATACATATGTTTCCATTTGACAAATACTTTTCCACATCTTCCTAGCACTCTTAGGAATTAATTACTAATTACTCAAATCTCTCTGTCCATCCAGTTTTCCTCCAGCTCTACAATATTACATTTCTTTCTCAATATTCAACTTTTTATTTTCCCTTGTGTTGCTTCTTGGTCTTAAAAAGAAGCATGTGTAGAAACATCTGCTGTCCCAAATTGCGGATGTTTTGTGGTCTGGCAGCATTGTATTGTTTTTAGGGTGTAATGCTGTATTAGGTAAAATGTTTCTCTGTGGTCTGCAGGATTTCCAAAGCATGTAGGATATATGTTATTTTAGATTATCTTGATAAAGTCTCTTTTCACAGATGATGAATCTGTTTAGAATCTGTTCTGAATTTATAGTTTCACAAAAATTTAAGAATGTAAAAACCCACTTTTGAAAGGAATCAGATAAACTGTTAGTGCAGAGTCCAGGTAATTACAGATTTATTTCCCCTTCACACAGCATGAACACTCAGACTGGTTAATTAATTTAAAAATTAAAATAATCCAATCAATTTACTTGATTTCCTCAGGACACTCAAACTTGTATGGCAAGTGATTAATTAATTACCCAAGGCAAGGTGCCATTTCTCAGCTAGAGAACAAGCCAGGCTGTGGGGCTTCTCCTTTCACCATCCATAGGTGCTGCTGTTGGACACTAAAAGGTACAAACTACAGAGTGGAAGTTTGAACTTTCCTAACCGAAGTTAGATATCATTTGCACAAGATACCAAAGACCTGCTCTAAGTTAAATTCAATACACAATATTAATTGCAGGCAACCCTAGTCTGAACACACAAAGGTGCTAACACAAAACAGGAATAAGCTTCCCAACCCACTTTGATTATATCCAGATAACACCAAGACAGACATCATACCAAAATGAAAAGACTGGAAAGAAGGAGTAGACAATGCAGCTGCAAACATGATCCAGCAACTTTAAGGATATTTTTAAATGTAAAGAGAAGACAGAGAGGAAGGAAACAAACAAACTAACAAAAAAAATCCAACATACAAATGAATGCAGCCTGACTACACAGAGAAGTAATATGGGAGGACTGCCTCTAGTGCATAGAACAGGAATATACATAGAAATAAGGGGTAGATTAAGGAAAGTTTACTTCCTTGCTAGTGACAGCTTTCCTCATCTTCTGTGAAAAGCAGAAGTTTCAGTGCTCTGTAAAGTCACACTAACCTGAGCTAAAGGAATGGCATACCCATAGCTCAGCAGGAATATGCAGCCAGTGACTGAATGTGTGGTCCCTAAACTGCACTGTGATCATGTCCAAAATACAGCAAAGAATCAGCACAACCCACACAAAGATAATATTTCAAAGTGATGCTGCTCCCAGGGTCTCTTTCTTCACATTGCTCAGACTGTTCTACATTATTTATCACCACTCAGAAATCAAAGTGGGTAGCACAGGCATGAGAATTGAGATGCAGAGGAATGATACATTCTGAGGGGCAGAACTGGGGGAGGAAGATGGACATAATGGAACGGAGACAGTAACAGTCAGAGCTGTTTTCCACCAAAAAAAAATATTAAAAGAAATAATGTTTGAGTTGTTCCTTCTCTCTCCCACACTGCATTAGGCACGCAAGGCATCATTTCTAGCCCCAGATGAGGTGCAGGTCACTGCCACAAGTCTGTTTATCCAATGCCATTTCCAAATTAAAGCAGGCGTGGCCCAACTTTTATAAGTGCACCTATATACACTTTTATACTGGTTCTTGTAATCCAAACCCAACAATTTCCTTGTAACATAAGGATGTCTTTTACCTATAGTTTTAAGCAACTTTCCACACCTTCCTTACCCCGAAAATTTAATTGCTTTTGACCATTAAAGTGAACCCAAAAACTACTAAGTCACGTAAGAGAAGTGTCTTAAGAAGGATAGGAAAAAAAGCCTCACAGTTGGGAAACCAAGCAACACAAACAACCAATCTTTCCATAACAAACCCGTTAGAAAAACCTCGTGAAAATATACTGTAATTCCCATTAAGATTATGGGCTTCTAGTGAGCCAACAGTCTGCCCCTGGATTAGTGAAACAATTTTAACAGGATCAAAACGTCTGTTGCTATTCCGTCAATGTCCTGCTGCCACCTCCTGGAAAACTTCTGAACTTCACAAGGGCTTTCAGCAGAGAACAGACCTGCATGAAGCTGCCTACAAATTCCATCCGCTCAGTCCCTGTCTTAGAAAAAGTAACACCCCAAAGTTGATGGTGCCTAAAGAACTTGGGCTGCTGTGGGGGTCTTGTCTGGTTTTTCTAAAATTTTCAGTATTGGTATCATGTTGTAAAGTAACTCTCTTCCCCTGGAACATGAGCAAGGTAAAAATTAATTGGGAATGACTATCAGCTCACCTTTTAGAATCTGAAGAGGGGTAAAAACTACCTGGTAGTTTGAGCCAGAAAGGGATTAAGCCAGCACTTGCCAGCGGTTGTTTATCTCATCTCCATCCTGATTGTCAAACAATTCTTTCATTCCAAGCTTCCCATTAATATGGGGAGAGCAAAATCTAGAAACACAAACTGCATTTGGTCACTTCTAACGTTCTTAAATACAATGGCAGAAACCTTGAGCAGTTTATCAAGGGTACCAACTATTGCAATCAAGCTCACTTGAGATGGAAAATCTGTAGCATTGAATGATACTCAGATGATTTTATTTCATGTGAATGTTGGGCACCTAAGATAGTAATTTAAACCCTATTATTAATAAAACTCTTTTCTAATACTATAATCTAGAGGATATACAGATTCATAAATAAAAGACTCATATTTTAGAAGTTACACTGACAGCTCAGTGGATCAGTTTTCCTTTTTCCTTGACACCTTCCTTAAGTCACTCTATCACAGTAATTTGGGAAGCCAAGAAAGCAATGCTCCAGCAATACTTCAGGCTTCATAGAGTACTTCTATTATTTCAAGCTTATTTCCCCCAGCTAGGGCTTAATTCTGACCACAAGGTTTAGAAACAGGGCTACATGCAGCTTCTGTTTTGAATTTCCTAAGATAACATTGATACAGAAGATGTCCAGGAAAGCATTACTGTTCAGAGACAGAAACTCTTTAGGAGCTTAGTGGGGGTGAGCATTTGGCATTCTCTAGACCCTCCCAGATGTTGCTTGACCTTACTGAAATTTAGATACCTTGAAGCCAAGACTAAAAATAAATAAATACGGCTGCTTGGCTACTTTCTTTTACTATTTCATTTTTAGGAGCTTTAGTGAATTATTTCTTCATTTTAATATGAGTAACCAGAAAGTGCTTGGTCTATACTGAGAAGGTATCACCAAGGGACAGCTAACTAAACACTTTCAAGACTTTAGCTTGTTGTAACATTAATAGTGGTGGTTGGGAATTAACAAAACATATTTCCTGCCCAGTGTTGGACTGTCTACCTCTATATGTAATAGTAAAAAATTTAAAAGTACACTAAAGGGAAGAAAGGCTTGCTACACAAAAATCCAAGATTACTAAAAACTACACTCCCTGTTTTGGTGCTGCTTTGTGACTCCAGACTGTTTCTATGGATGGGAAGAGCTGGCTTCATAGAATCTTCACTTTAATAAAATGAGATGAATATACTAGAAAAGTCAAATTCACTATTTCTCTTGAAAATGATGTTTCTCCATGGTTATGATGAACTTTCTGCATTTTACCAGTTGCTAAATAATATTTGTTATCTGACTTATCCCCTCTGTATCTAGCTGGTATTTCTGCTGGCTTCATCCTTTAGTCTGGACTGTTTTTTTCTGCATTTTCCCCATCTATCTGTGTCTCTTTCCTCAGTAGATAATAAAAAGCTTCCTGCTGTTCCACCACCTCCACTCAAATCAGCCAATCTGCATGCACAACACTGTCCTCTGGCTCTTTTCTTTGCTGGTGAGCAATGATGGAAGAGAAAAAGCAAAAGCAGGAGGAGGACAGGTCATGACTCCCATAAGAATCTACTTTTTATTTCCAGGTCAGTGACCAGATTCCTTCTCAGCCTTTATTAGCCCAACTCAACCTCCATCCCCCTAGCAGGCTGTGCTGGGAGCCTTCCAGCATCTCAGATTTTGTATGGGGTATTCTACCCTCAGCAACACCCCACTGTTTTTCCCTATGAAAATATTCCCAGCTCTGCTAAACTCCATCATCCCTTGGGACAGCCACAACCACCACCAGCCACCCCTTCCTTCCCATCTCAGTTCTCTCTTTCCTCCAGAACTTTACACACTCCCTCTCATTGTCAATTTATTACCAATATATAGTTCAATATTCTCTATTTTACCATAAGATTCACACCAGAAAAGGACTTTTTCCTTCACCCCAGTATCTTTTTTTTTGTTCCACCGGGATTAAGCACCAGCAACAAAACAATCCACTCCAGAGGGAGAAAAGTAAAGAGCGTGTGAGGAAAGGTAGACACAAACCTCTCCCTAATGAGGGTGGCACGATTAACTCAGCTTGTACGAGTCAACTCACTCACTGCTTAATAACTAATTTGTGACATTATTATGCGATAAATACTCATTATTTTTATGCCTCTGTTTTGAGGGAAAACGAGGCAAGGCACAAGGCAGTGCCAATTTTTGGGAGCGAGGCTCAGCTGCAGGAAAGCTGCTGTGGATGACTAACCCTCACACTATTTGTTACTCAACTTTCTCATCCCGGTGATTCAACTCCAAGCTGCCTCAGGACAAAGGTGTTTCATTACAGGCAGTTTCATGAGCCATCACATTCAGCTGGTACTTTGTATAGCAAAGAGTAACAACAAAAATAAAAACAAACCACTGCATCAGCAGCTATGTAATATGAAAACCTATAAAATGAAAATACATAGGAATACAGAAGGGATTGGGGCTTTTTATCATCTTTAAATTTACAAAGTTAAAAGCAATGTATGTGACTTCAAGCCTTAAACTTTTGATTTATCAAACTGAAGGTTTGAGGTTATCCACATACATTACATTTAAAAAGTTGAACCCAAAGTTATATATTAGTGCAATTTAGTAGCTTTTTTCCCCCTCTTCCAATAAGGACATGGGGGTTGACCTTTTTATGTAATTACAGTCTGTAGTAGGTATATCCACAGAGTCCAGTTGCTCAGGCTGTACTTCACCACTGCTCTTAAGGAACAAATCACAGATCGTGCCACTACCACAGCCTGTTAATGCCACTCCACTTTCAGGACGATCCATACAGCTGACAAACACTGTGACACACACAAGGGGCCCATATGGCCTCAGATATACAAAGCATCAGAAAGATCCTTTCCTTGGGACTGAAAACATCTTAATTCATACTTAATTTGGTAAGAACAGTGCTAGGATAGAGGATGCTGTTCTTTAAGAGCACTGATCAGAACATGGAGAACATCTACTGATATCCTCTCCAGTACCACATTAAAAGATTAGAACTATCCCTTTCTAAAACTTCAGGTGGCCTTGGAAGATAATAAAGCAATGAGAAATTCTGACTGTGCCACCTGAGGGATAATAATCATGACCCACATGAGTATCACTTAAATCAACAAAACTCAGTCAGTTCTTGAAATAAAGCTTCATCATGGCTGGATGCAGGAGAGCTGTAAACTCATCTGGATTAGCTGACACTAAAGTCCTTGCACAAAGAGGACTGTTTTCACGAAGTTTAGCAGATTCTGTTAAAGCCTATATTAAACTTAGTCTTTAATGAAACTGGTTAACTTCCTTTAGAATTCTGAAACAAAGTTCCCTAGGATTTCAATTCAAGGACCTGCCTTCCTCTAATAATACCCCCTAACAGAGAAAAAAAGCCTGCAGTGAGTACTTGTGAGTGCATTTCCTTTTATAATGAGTCCTTCTGCCCTATTTTCATAATGCTTAGTCATTCCTTGAACAATTCCTAGGCAATGCTGGGTGGAAAAAAACTTAATAAGATATAAAGCTAATGTATGATGTCATTCACAGAGTATGCATCAGAAATAAACAGAGATTAAGAACAAAAGAGTAACAAATAATTACAAAAGATAACCAGAAGTATTTTGACATCTAATCAGTGCTGGAAAGCCCTCCAGTGGAAATTGGGATAGAAAGGTGTCAGATGAGTATCAACATTTTTCTCTGTGGGCAACTCACCTCCATGTTCCAGAAAAACACGGACACATCTCTCCTTGCCTCTTGCTGCAGAGAAATGAAGCAAGGTCCAGCCATTGGCATCCCGACCGTTTGGAGAATATCCCTGCTCCAGCATCTTGCGCACGGTGTGAACATCGCCAGCGGCCACGGCAGCTTGGATCTGCAACTCTTCCTGTAGCTCAGGGTTCCTCCGGCAGTGGTGGTGTAACATCCTAGCTGAGTCTGGCCTTTACAGGAGCCTCATGAGCTCACACGAGTCACCTTCAATCAATGTGAAGCAAGATTAAATTAAGATTGGGATCAGAAATGGGGTATCTAGGAAAAAAAGTTGGGATTAATGAAATGCGATGCTAAGATTTCTCTCTGTATGCCGAGAAAAGTGATGTTACACAGAGGATAAACCCCAAATGATCTCACTGTTATTAGCAAAATCACAGTACATGGCTGACATCACTGAACTGCAAAGGAAAAGGACACTTGCACATTATAAATAGTAAATGTTTTCTTCAGAAATGACAGCATCAAACAGCAATTCACCATTAAAGCAACTGAGCAATAAGCAAAACAAAAAATCTCCAGAACCCACCACTCATTTCAAAATCACGCTGTGGTTAACATCACTAACTCTGGAGATAGTAGTTAAATAGATTATCCAAACTATGGAATGGATGATCCAAACTGTTGCAGGAAGCAGCACTGCATTGTTACAGTAACTGAACTATGATACTCTTTATTTTTCTAGAAATGTACCCCTTCTAAGTTTCAGTGAAAATACCTTACCAATACAATCCTGAGGCCTACTGCACATCAGTATTAGTAACACTAATGTTCAAACTGAAAACTTTAATTATGTCTACTGCTTGTATTCTTGCTTGAGCACTTCTTAATTAGCACATAAAGGCTGCAAACAACTTTTACATTCCAAAAATCAAATACAAGGATAATAATATACAAGACTTGAAAATACATTTAAGTGCAGTTACTGTAGTCCTGTCAAACACCATGAGAATATATATCAGAATAATTCAATTTATAATTACCTTGATAGAGTATAGGAAAGCTGGGCCAAAATGCTATCTAAAAGAGCCACTGTAAAAGAGCCTAGAAACAAGCACACATTGGGAAACAGGGAAATACTAAATACTCCATGCTCTGTTTGAAAAGTACCATCTGCAATTCTACTTAGGGACAAGAAAATAAACAGGTATTTAGGGATTCTCCCCAGTATACATTCACATGTACTGTGTATTATATCCAATAGTCCTAAAATGGAAAAGAATATCAGAAGAAAGAATAAAAGCAGGGCATGTGAAAGGTAATGCTGAGCAATAGGGGCCTCAGAACATATTCAAACACATTACAATGAATATTAACAGACCTAGAAGACTACAAGTGGAATGTATTTAAACTCCTCCAAAGTTAATAAAGATTAAAGTACAAAGAAAAGTTCTAAAGATGAAAATTAATTTCAAGCAAAACTTAAAATTTACAGTAATTTTTTTTTTATCAGGATGTTAACCCACATCACCACCTAAACCTTCTTTTAGGTATCATAAGGATTTCCAGATCCTCATGATCCAGAGGTCATTCAAAAGACATTGCAATCAACTCCCCATATTCCACTGGACACTTGTTTTCCTGTGATCCAGATAATACCCACAGACAAGAGAGAAGTGAAAGCATCAATCACTGCCAACTTTGCAGATAAAGGCACAGCGTGCATTTGCTCCTCTACAACCTTGTCATGCCCATGGTAAAGAAGTTATCTATATGCTTTTTGGAGAGATATAAACTCATAATTAACAGGTGCTCCAATGACCCTACTTACCCTGCAAATATGGAAATCACACACAGCAAATGCCTATCTTTGACATTTATAAATGCTTCAGCTTACCATGTATGGCAACAATCACTACTTCAGCACAGGGTTATTAAAGAAGACTTTTTAGTTCCATATGTTATACACGGCTTAGAAACTGGCTTTGTTTTGTTTCATAGTGTGAACCTCATTATCTGAGACTGGGAGGAAAAGAGGTTTACAAAGCAAAAACTGCTAACTCAATAGGTCAGCTTTTGCAGCATATTCCAAAAATCAAACTTGGTTAATCTGATGACAATGGAAGTATTTCTATTGACTCTAATAAGCTTTTGCTAAGCTCTTTTCTAAACTCCAATTAGCACTTCAGAACATGCTCACCTATAAGACAGTGAGCTTGACTTCATCCTGCATCACACCACTAACAGCACTGTCAATGAAACTCCAGCTGCAAGAGTAAGATCTTCCTTTGGATTTGCAGGTGAAAACTGACTGTCGAATCTAACCAACGAGGAATCGTGCAAAACCCTTCAAAAAATGGCAATTCAGATTGTCCCTTTAGCCCTTGTTTCTGGATACCCACAAAAACAAGATATGAAAACTTTTTTCTCAAACCGAGAATATCTGATCAAAACTTAATGTAAACAAACTTTACGATGCCATTTTTACAGTCCTTTCTTGTAAAGGACTAATACTTGCAAGCCCTCGTGGTCCTGAAAATTAAGGTCAGACTAGTTGCTCAAAATGCTATAGAAAGAGATGGGTTGACTAAAGAGATGAAGTGAAATGGGATTTCTCATTTGAGGGGCCAGCATTATTCCCCCTGCAACCCTCTGTGAAGACAGTTGGTTAAGGAAAAGCAGAGCTCTCTCTCTCACACTTCTCAGCTGGTGGGTATATTTGTAATGCAGCATTATAAAAAATTGGCATTGGCTCCATATGTTGCATGTGACTAGCAAAGCTTATTCAAATTAGATGGTACTAAAGTACATAAGTACTAAAACATACAAAGCAGAAGACAAAGTCAGGCAGCTCCTTTTATCACTTGCACAGTTTCTGTAAATATTCACTCTTCCATCTCACCCCTATGGCAAGCAATGAAATTCAAATCACAAGAACACTTACCCATAATATTAAAGGTTTCAGTATAGTTTTAGGTACACACCAGCTTTGAAAACATTTTCACTTCTGCTCCATAGATCATTTAAAACTCCTGTTTGCAAAGCCCCATTTAAGACATCAATCTTTGGAGAAGAGAAGGAGGACTACTGGAAGTAGCCCTTTGGCATTTAATATTTAATGTTTTGCAACTGTAATCAATCTCATTCAGAACTCAGCATGCATTTGGGTTGTTACATATTGGCTTTCTACATGGAAGCAAAAAAAATGAAAGGAAGCACAGGGGGAAAAAATATACCTATATATTCTTGGTTATAATGATTTTATAGTGCCATGAAAATGGAGGACAACAACAGCTACTTAATTGATTTTGCAAGTACAACAGGATAAACTCAATGTGGTCCTGAATTACCTTATAAGAGGTTGTTACTCTTTGATGAATGTCCCACTCTCCATTGTCTTCACTGTTCATAATCTTCTGTGCCCATGCGTGTCAAACAACCTGCTACCCCTTAAAAAAAACGGGATTTCTTGTTAGTTGCAAAGAATAAAAGCGAGAGGGTTACTTACTTTTACTTTGTGTGAGAATGCTATATTTTAATGCAGCTGTGTCAGAAAAGACCCAAAGTGTGTTTTCTATCATTATCAAAGAGTCCTCCAGAGGCTGGGGTGGGGAGAGTTTGCTTCTGCCATACGAGGAAAAGGCTACAGAGAGTATTCTATGGAAGACAAGAAAAATGAGAGGCGTGCTTCCTCTCTGGAGCAATCCTTTAAGAAACGGCCTACACCCTTCTCTAATAAGTATGTGTATCTGCTCCTGTATGGAAAAAGAACGGATGCAAAGGTTACAGTAGGTATTTCTGCCTCACTGCTCAACATCTCCCTGTGGGAGTCAGATGCCAGGAAAAACATTCAGGATCCATTTAGTTCTTCCCAAACTACTTTTGTGGGTTTTATATTTGTTTGTGGGGTTTTTTTCTTGTTTTTGTATGGGGTTTTGATATTTTTTTTAAATCTCTATCCCATCTCTGCTTCCCTAAGTAAAAAATAAAACCTGACCCCATAAAACACCAAGCTGTGTCCTTCAGCTGGATTTGCAGAGCCACCAGCCTGCCTCCTCTCCCTCACGTGACAGCTCAAACTGACACATGCTGTGTTTCATGAACAGGTAAAGACACCTCCACAATACAAGAAAACCACCAGCTCAAAAATCTTCACCCTTTTCTTCATAGAGAAAAACTACTCTCTTAGAATCAAGGTTTACCAAATGCCAGTTACAATTCCTGTGCAGATTACTCCTTCAGACTAACCCTCCTTACCCTCCCTGTCACCTGCAGTTAACAGGATCAGTCCCAGACCATTTCTCCTGTACTCATCAGTGTTATTTCACTAATTCTTTGTACACCTCTATCTGACCTTTCATTTCCTTTGGCTGCAAACTTTTAGTGAAAGGCCCCCTTATCTCATCTGAGCACCGCAATAATATAATAAGCATTTAATGGTTTTATTGTTTAATTGTACAGCTGATCACACAAACCCAACTGTGACTTGTTTCTTCTGCAAATGGGTTGCACCAGAACAGTTCCATGAACTGTGCAGCTCTTAGCTTAAGTTGAAATTTCTGCCACTTAATGCAACATAAAATCATGCTTTTGCAATGATAGCTCAAAGAGGAGGATGAAAAAAGCCCTTTTCATCCCTCTTATGCACATTTTCCAAGAGCTTTGCTTCCCAAGATAAAGCATACAAGGTCTTCAGATATGCTTACAGCCCTGCACAAAACTGCACTGCCATGACCTAATTTGATCACATTTCTAGCCTTGTTTTTTTGCATAGATGATCAGTCGTTCACCTTTTTTTTTTTTAAATTTTTGCATGATTTTCACTTTAAAACCCACACATTTTTTATTAGCTGATGCAAATTAGAATTGCACTGACTTCACAGACTACAGACAAGGTAACAGATTGCTCCACTAAAAAAGTAACAAGCTTTTTCCCCCCAAAGGAAAATTAGCTGCATATGGCAAGAGTAAGATCCGCAACTTTAATAAAAAAAAGTCATATTTAGTGAAAGTAAAGCTCCCTCACTCAATGACTTAACTAAGTTTGATTAAAACACTAATAACTATAGTAGAAGCAGCAGTAAATAAAAATAAGACAAACACCCTCATTATCTATTGATAACGTCTCATGGTGTCTAAGAGATCTTAGACTTTTCCACATCAACGTGTCACTTCTTTAAAGTCACTGCAAACATCATGTGGAAAATTAATTCCAACATATGTATATACTTACTTTAAAGAAAGTTAAAGGTTGCTACAAAAAGCAAGACCTCAAAATTCAGTATTTTGCTAGTTCACATGGCCTGACAGATAGACCTGATTCCTAAACTCTGAGATTACACATCCAAGAGCAGAATAAGGACCATAAATTACTGATGTCAGCCTAACTCTGTACAACAAGGGAAGTGTACCATTACACATGACATCTAGTATCTGGCATAGACCTAAGCATGTAGATCCAATTGCCTGTGGTTGAAGTATTCTGAGACATTTAAACCAAATAAACAACAGCGAAAAAGGAAAGCTCCATGGAATAAGGATAATCACATCAGCCTTCATTAGTCTCACAACTCACTTCTCCCATCCCTTTCAAAACTTAAACAAGCTGAATGTGTTCTCACTCAAATGGCATTTTAAAAATGGTCAATGTATTTTTGACAAAGTAAACACAACCATCATCTTCAGCTGTCACTCAGGTTCCTATTCCAGGAGCTCTTCAGACAAGAGAGTAAGACAAACAATTGTGTTGTCATTTGCATTCTCACATCACAGTCGTGAAGTTTGCAAGCAACATGTGAAATATCAAAATTGCACAGAGCCTTATAATCCTGAATATATTTTCTGCCGAATGTTCCATGCTACAGCCCAGACAGACAACAAGTGAGGTATCCCTGTGGCTGGGATGAAAATCACCAAGCAACACATGCAGGTTGGTGGGTCTGAAAGCAATGAGTGCATGAATCCAAGACATCACAGAGGAACTGCTGCTTCAAAGGAAAGAAACCTTCACTCCTCACAAGCCGCCATTAAAAGTTACGTATTTCTCGTGAGAGCTCCCATAAGGCCAGCTCGTAGCTCGGACATACTAAATTTAAAATAACTAAAAGAGTTAATCTACAAGTGCCCCACCAATTTCAGGTGTTCAGAACTAGAGGTGTTGTTACACACTAATAAGCAGCTGTTGCGTTGTTACATTCTGCAGGTGGGTGAAACTGAAGCACAGAGGAGTCATTTTACTGCAATTATCCATCTCACAGAGAGGTTGTGAGGTCTGACTTTGGGCCTGATGGAGAATCAGAGAAATAACCCAGCTCAAGCAACTTCAGGTCTGCAAACCTTAGGGAAACTTCACCTTCACAAAGCACAGCAACTATTAACCACCCTCAGCAACCCCACCCAAACACTGGCAACCCTAAGCACAAGCAGAGCCCCATGAATAAAATCCTGCAATTCCTTCCAAATGCAATGCTGATGCTAAAGCAAGGCCTTACAGCCTTTTGAGCAGAGAATGCTGCATCAGGTTCACACAGCCAGAACCTCCTTCCTCAAGATGTGCACTGACAAACTGCAGGGAGCTTGTGCTCTGCAGCATGCTTGGAGATCCTCCTGTACCAAGCAAAAAATACCTATTCTCCTCCAACTTACAGCAGTGCTGTTACTAAGTTTTAAACAGCAGAAGTCAGATGAAAGCTTAGCCTTAAAAGTAATTAATTTGTAGCAAGTGTTAATTGCTAAGATTTTCACATGACTTACTATCACTAGAGAACCCAAACACCAACACTGCATGGAATGACAGAAGCAGGAACCAATGACGAGTTCAAACCACATTAAAGCAGTCACTTCAGCACTAATTCTCACAGCACGGCTGATGAACAAACTGTGTGCTGCTTACAGAGTTCGTTGCATTCAACAACCTCTAGAAGTATATTTGATACATATTTCTATTTAATATAGCTTAAAAGAATCCAAGTTGACAAAATTTGTTGGATGTCTTTAGTGCACAAAGCAAGATTTTCACCGTGATAACATCACTCTGTAAGCACTGCCAGAACAAAACAAAACCATCCCTCAGACAGCGCATTTCCTTTAAGAGTTTAGAACTCACAACAAGGAAAAAACAAACCCAAACCGAGTACACAGCCTGAAGACTACAACTTTCTCTAAAGGGCTGCTCTACTTGCAACATGCTGCATTTCTTCCAGGGATCAAGAGCAGGACTTCAGCATATCAGTGATCTCTGTGCCTTGTTTCAACCATGTGCAAATTTCTGCCAGAAGTTAATTCCCCAATTCCTATGAACTCAATTCCAGTCTCTGCATCTGAATCAAACTTTGCTGCACTGGCATTTCACACTAGGAAGGAACTTCATAAATCAAATGAAAACTTACATCTCCTGTTGTGAATAAATCCCAAAGATCTCATGAATTGCTGGCACCAAGAGGTGTCCTGTTGGAGCAGCTACAGCCCTGATGTGAGAGGCACTGGGTAGACTGGGAAAAGGGAGTTATAATAAACTAAATTCAGATGAAACAGCTGTGCCATAACTGCACGGGTAAGTTTGTACTGATGCACATCTGCCTCACCTATTAGCAGGAAAATCCCTCCTGGAACCACACTGGGCATGTCCACATATTCTGCTATTACTCGTGGGTTATCAAAGTGACACGGAAAATTTCGTCCCTGCACTTCCGAAGCGTATCTCAGAATCTGCTGAAGCTGTGTTATGGAAGGATTTTCTATTTAATCTTCAACACAGAGCAACTACTTTTTGTCTTAATCTAAAGACATCTGTATTGGAAAAACGATCCAGCCTTGACCCAGGCTGTTGGCAACAAATGCTGCTCTTTCTCCTGCAGGCTAATGCTCAAAAACAACTGATTGCCAACAATGAACAACATTTTGGTACAGTCAGTGACATCTCTGAAAACACGGCATGGACCAGAGGGACGTCTATGGAGGGCATCTTTGCCAAAAAAGAAACTCACCTACATTTGAAACAGATTAAAATGGCTTCAAGACAGACTCTGCGTTAAAAGAACGCACAGAAACTCCATCATTTGGAGCATGCTAGCAGTAGGATGCAGAAAAAGACTGACTGACATCAGCCACCCCCCCCACTCTCTCTCCTAGGATCCATCTCTCCATCTCACCACGTAAAAACACGCAATTCTCCCTACGAACAGCTCTCCCCCTGAAACAGAACCTCCCTCCTACCAGCAAGATTGGTTTTGATGACTCCTTTCATTTTTTCCCCTTAAGCATCCAACAGCATCATCTTCTTCTATGATTTCAGCCCAAAAACTAAGTACTCGTAAACAGACACCAACCAATTAAATTAATTTCAATTTTTGCAGCTCCGTTACAACACATACACACAAAAAAGTGACCTAAGAGTGAGGTATGACTAAACCAACACAATGCAATTACCATGACCTAGCCCAATAAAGATTTCAGAATCAAAACAGAAAGAGAAGCAGTGTTGAACCCATAAATTTATGGAAAGACTTCAAGAAAAGATCCTTTTAACAACCTAGAGCAAAGTAATTTTAAGTGACATTCCTGAGACAGAGACACAAAACCCCCATTAAGTAGCAATTCATAATCAAAATAACATTCACAGAATAATTTTAGAAAATTATAAAGTGTTACAAGAGGAATTGTACTTCAAATGGGCTTCAGAGCTTTCAAACTTTAAAAGGTCAACAGCAAGTAGGTTTTAAGAGAACAAAGAAATCTAATGCTACCTATTCAAATCCATAAAAACACAAGAGGCCCCAGTCCCAGCCAAAGCATGTGTCTAGGATGACTCTGAGAGTCTAAATGAATCATCACCTTTCTGGGGGTTTTTTGAGTGCTGTTTTCTCTCTTCTGTGTTATTTTGTTCTTTGGAGTCACTATTTTTAATTCTCCTTTAAGGCAGCTTAAACCTAAAAAAAAAAATAAAAGTAGAACTGAGCCACACAATGACATAAAAGAGAGAAATGAGGAACAAAATTGGTTAATACAAAAGCAATAGCTGGGCAAAATAGAAAGAGCCTTCACAAATTTGGAAGGAAAGGGGTTATTCATCAAAATCGGGATCTCTTCTGGAAAAGGAGGACACTCTCTCGGGATACTAAGGAGTTGAAGGGATAAAAACGGCAGGACCGCTGCCCTGTCAAGGCAGCTCCTCCAGGGAATGGAAGTAAAGATAAGTGCTAAAGAATGGGACAGGAAGTAACCCAGAAAGCTGAGCTGCTGGGAAACCAAACCTCTCCCTCGCAGGAGTTCACGCTCCAGGAGCCGTCAGCCGCGCACACACA